>JAPKLW010000827.1:211583-231678 GCA_026898455.1 Plectranthus barbatus | reverse complement strand
TTAAATTACAAAACCCTTCAAATTTCTGTTTACTTAGACAACAAACCAAAAACAAATGATTCAGTATATGAGGTGTTCGCTTTTACAATCTCCGTGGGATCGATAATATTAACTTGTCACTACACTATAAAAAAATCATTATAAAAAAATAGTGATCATGCACCACTCTTTCAATCTCTGAGTTGTTTGGTCTTTACTTTTCATCACCATGACCCATAGTTTCCTTTAAAAATCATCCATAATTGACAAATAGTACCTTCCTCCACTTAATGTTTCTGTCTTGGAGGGACACCATAGGTCTGCATACACATATTCCAAAGGATCCTGACTTCTCATTTGGCTTGGTTTGAAGGGTAGCTTTGTGCTTTTAGACATCATACAGTCTTCACAATTACTTAAGCTTTGTGGATTGCTTATGTGGATCAAGCATTGCTTTTCTAGTTCTTGAACTCCTCTTTGTCCAATATGCCCAAGCCTAGGATGGCATAATCGACTGCCCACACCTGATATGTGATATATCTGTCCACTTATTGTGGGAGCGTGTAAGTAGTATATATTGTTAATTCTTTTCCCACGTAGCACCTCAATTCTACTTCTGCAGACTTTAATCACACCACTATCTCCTACAAATTGATATCCCTTGGCTTCTAAAGTTCCCAATGATATTAGATTCCTCTTGATGGAGGGAATGTACCTCACATCTTTAAGAAACTTTACTTGGTTGAGGTGGTTCTTAATCCTAACAGATCCCAAGCCTTCAATCCTGCAGGTCTCATATTCCCAAGCATGACTGTACCAAAATCTTGAAGCTTTATCTCTGAAAATCAAGATATGTTGGGACACATATGAAATGTGCATCCTGAATCTAGTATCCATTTTCCTATTGTTGTGTTGTCGAGAATGTTCAAGGCTTCATCATTTAATTCATCAGCTACATTGACAGTATCCATGCCTTAATTGTATATTCCCTTCATTTCCAGTATACGACAATCTCTAATAAGATGGCCTGTCTTTTTACAGTAGTGACATAATCTGGTTTCCTATATCAGTATAGGGCAATCTCTAATAAGTAGCCATTCCCCGGCGATGTTGCTTAGCAGCCACCATCATCGGTCGTCATAGCCACCGCCTGTGCCGCCATAGCTGTCGCCAGCAACGGCTGGAATCGCGCGCACGTAGCAGGAGCTCATACAACAGTCACAACAAGGCACGCAGCCGCGCGTGGCCTTGCTGCTCATCACTTGCCATCAACATCTCCCGCGCAGCCACCATCGCAGGTAAACAGGGAATGGCTGTGGCGTATTCGCATAAAAGCCCTAGGGTTTCTAACTGCACTGCCACCATGGCCGCGCACACCTCTGCAACCGACTGCAAGCCTACCGCGCACAAAGCCCTCGGTGCGCGCCTCCACCATTTGTATCACAACCACCGTCGTGAGCCTGCTACATTCGGCCTGCCATCTCCTATCCACCGCGTGCAAACAATGATGCACTTATCGGATTCTAGGAGATCGCTGGAGGATGCGCACAGCAACAGGGAAATTGGGCGCAGCCCAACCACGCAGCAAAACCCTAGTTCCGTCGTGCCACCGACGCTACCGCCTCTGCTATGTGATGGGTGTTGCTGTCGTGTTCTTCGATGTCGTCTTGGTTCTTCTGGATTTACAGTTTTACATATTTAAATAAAGAAATACAAAAATTATAGATCTAAATTTATTACAACTTTTGCCTATCAAATCTAGTCATTGATTTTCTCGTGGTGAAAAATAAATCCAAAAACGAGAAGGCCATGAGAACAAAAATATCCTCAATAATTCAAATCTATCCATAATAAATATAAACATAAATATTTATGCAATCTTAATTTATTTAAGACAAAGCCTAAATGTCCAAACCTGGCTCTGATACCGATTTTAAGATTTGAGTCTACAATAGACAATGTGAATTATCTTTTTTTATTTCAACCGTTTGGATTGTGCTTAAGGGTATAAAAAATAAATCAGATTAAACAGAACAGGCGAACCCTATGCATGCTCCTAATATTTAATTGCAGATGATAGATTTACAGATTACCTGAACTTCAGCTTCTGATCTCTAGATCTAGATCGACGACAATGAATTTCGGATATGGGGATCTTGATCAATGTTGTAGTGTTCCAACAAATCTGATCTTCTAATTTGTTCCCTTGCTCTTTGAAAATCTGGTGAGGATGCGCTACCGAGTCGAATTAGAAGACCGAAGAAATCATTCACTTTCTCATTTCTTGATTAGTCGTCCCCTTTCTCTCTCTTTCTCTCAATTTTGTACGATTGTACTGAATTATGTGTTGTGTGTTATGAGATGTGATAGAGAGAATGGGCTTATATAGTATTAGGGTTTGAAAACTCTAATACTAATGGGCTCTAAGTAGTTTGTGGGCCAGGCCGGGGATCAAATGCAAATAATAAATGTGGCCTTCCTTATTAATTAATTCCATGTCCAACCCAGAACATAATTAATTAATAAAATATTAATTTATTTTCACCAAGGAAATCAATGCTAACTTACCCCTTTATTATCACATTATCTGGAACGGATTGCATTAAACTTGAACGATTCACATATTTAAGGTTCCAAATATTCATTAATTAATTTGTTTTATGACAATCAGCACAATTAATTAATCTCTTATTTCCTGATTAGTACCACTCACTCCTTTTCACTTATGCCTGAATTAAATAATTCAACATGCAGGGTTTAGCATAATGAACATTGTGAGCTCCTCAGGGAATGTCCCCATCCTAAAACGGATATGATTACCTACATGTTCAGCCTAAGCAAGCCACACACAAACCGCCACACCCAAGGGACAAGATGTTGGTATAAGAGTACATGTAAGACTCACCACCATAGCAAGTCAAAGTGTGGTCAACTTGTGTATGCCTCTTAGCCTTTCATTAGGTTTAAGATCATAACAAGTATGTTGAGATCTGGATCATTCATATGTCAATGAGAATGACACATCTCACTGTTGATCCATCAATACATAAAGATGTACCGACAGGTCAAGTAGCTAGGATAAGCTCACTGATAAACTGATGTGTCGCAGCCTAAACTGACAACCTATCCACGGACTGTCTCAACACAATATTGTTTATACCTCGCTAGGTCAAACGATTCATATGATCCTCTGTGATCTCTTGCACACCATATGATCATCCCTATAGGTGAGATAATAGTATATTATAGTTCGTATTGTATGTTTTTTTATATCAGATAGCAATTATGTTGATGTAACACATTTATGAAGACCAGTGTATCAACCGAACACACTTAATCATAAATGATTTTAGCATACAATCTCAACATGTACAACCTACAAACAGGAGAAGGTATGTCAATAGAGAACACGAGATTGGTCATGAGCATTTGATGAATGATTATTTAATGGGGAGGCCGACATACGCTCCATAGATGTTCCGACGGAATTTTCGCATGCAATGATTATTAGTCCTTCATATAATGGAGGTTATCACTACCAATGATAAATATTCTCAACAAAGACGTAATGCCTCTAGAAGACAAAGTCTTTCACCAGTACAAAAATTTACTGGAGCAATGAGGGTGCTCGCATATGGAGTATGATCTAACATTGCTGATGAATACTTGCGAATGAGTGGAGCTATGACAAGAGAGGCTCTTGTACATTTTGTTGATGGTGTCATTTCATGCTTCGGTGAAACGTATTTTAGAAGGATAAATCGAGAAAATTTTGCTAGACTACTCCATGATGGAGAACAACGTGGTTTTCTTGGCATGATTTATAGTATTGAGTGTATGCATTGGGGATGGAAAAATGTTGGGATTGTATAGTGAAAGCATATATGATTAAGTGTTTTGTACACTGGTCTTCATATATGTTGCTGCAACAATGCTCATTGTCTGATAAAACAAACATAAATCGAACCATAATATCCTATTATATCGCCTATAGGGATGACCATATGGTGTGTAGGAGATCACAGAGGATCATATGAGTCGTTTGACATAGCGAGATATAAACAATATCACAGCTGAGACAGTCCCTGGATAGGCTGTCGGTCTAAGCTGCGGCACATCGGTTCATGAGTGAGCTTATCCTAGCTACTTGATGTGTCGGTACATGGTTATGTATTGATGGGATCAACAGTGGGATGTGCCATTCTCATTGACATATGAATGAGTTAGATCCCTAACATACTTCCTATGATCTTAAACCTAACTGAAGGATAAGGGGCACACACAGATTGACCACACTTTGATTTACCATGGTGGCGAGTCGTACATGTACTCTTATACCCGTATCTTGGGTGTTGGCAATTTGTGTGTGGCCTGCTTAGGCTTGACTTTTAGGTAAGCATATCCGTTTCATGATGGTGACATTCCCTGAGGAGCTCACAAGGTTCATTATGCTAAGCCCTGCAGGTTGAATTATTTAATTCAGGCATAAGTGAAAAGGAGTGAGTGGTATTACTCAGGAAATAAGAGATTAATTAATTGTGGTTGATTGTCATAAGCCAAATTAATTAATGAATGTCTAAAATCTTAAATATGTGGATCATGTTAGTTTGATGCAACCCGTTCCTAATAACGTGGTAATAAAGGGGCGAGTCAGCATTGTTACCGTGGTGAAGGTTAAAACAATATTTTATTAATTAATTATGTTCTGGGTTGAACAAGGAAGGATCAATTAATAAAGAGGGCCCACTTTATTATTTGCATCTGGTCCCTGGTCTGGCCCATGAACTGCTCAAAGCCCATAAGGGTTAGGGTTTCTCAAAACCCTAACACTATATATAGGCCTTCTCTCTATCAGATCAGTAGTGGTTTTTCAGTATATTGAAAATAAAGGGAGAGAACGGCGGCGGCTATCCTGTGGGAGGAATTGATCGATTTCTCCAGATCTCGAATTCAACTTGGTAGATAATCCTCACCAGATTTCCAAGGAGCAAGGGAACAAATCAGAAGATCAGATCTGTAGGAACAACTATCCATCGCCGGTGTTCTATCTCAGATCTAAGGTTATTTCATCGTTATTGGCTCCGATCTAGATCTGTAGATCAAACGGTGAAATCAGGTATTCCTTAAATCCATCCTCTGCAATTAATTTTGTAGGAGCATGCATAGGATCGCATGGTTTATTTAATTGAAATTTATTCCTGGTATCCTAAGAACGATCCTTGGCAAGAAATTAATAATGGCAACTCGTGTTGTCCATTGTAGACTCAAACCCTACAATTGGTATCAGAGTCAGGTTCATGTTTTTAGGCTCTATCTTGGATAAATTGATATTAAATAAATATGTATGTTCATGGATGGATTTAAATTGTCGTGGATGTTTTTGTTCTCTTTGCCTTCTCGTTTTTTTATCTGTTTTTCACCACGAGAAAATCTGTGGTTAGATTTAATAGGGAAAATCATGTAATAGATTTAGATCTATTTTTGTATTTTCTATTTTTTTTAAATCTGTAAAAATCTAATATCCGGAAGAACGAGCTTTGAAGAACGAAGAACAGAGAAGATGACATGAACTAGGGTTCAGCCACCCCTCAGATCTCGCCGACGGCAAGTGGCGGCGGCGGCGGCGGCAGGGTTTTTCCCTGCGGGTGGGCCGCCCCCATCTTGCTGCTACTGTTCGCGAACCCGGCGAGCTCCCAGTCTGGCAGGCGCGCGGGAGGTGGTGGAGCGGTGGCTCAGCCTGCGGCGGCTAGGTTTCCGCCATGGGCAGCCTCTGCGCGTTGTTCTCTTGCACGAAGAAGACAACACGAACTCGGGGAGGTGGATGTCTTCGAATCTGCAATGGATGGAGGCCGTGCGCGAGCTCCCTGCGAGCGCCGGCGAAAGGCGAGAGTGCTGCTAGGGCTGGCCGCGTGCGAGTCACCTGCGCGCGGTGGTGGTTGCTGCAGCGCAGTCCTTAGCTAAGGGTGCTACTGCCTCGTGCGATTCCAGGACCGGAGAGGTTGGCAGCTCGCGGCGGCGACCAGACGTGGCTGGGCTGCAGGTTCTGCGGCTGCCGGCGGTGCGTGGCCGCGCCGGAAAGGTAGGCTGGCGGCAGCTGTGTGGAGGTTGGCGGTTGCAGGGCTGCGGCGAGGGTTTCTGCAAACCCTAGGGTTTGCTGCCCGGGCTGTGGCTTGGGCCCCTCAGCCCGGAGGTGGCCCGCAGTCTGGAAATTAGGGTTTGGTTCTTGTCTTGGGCCAGAAACCCTAATTCAAAGCCCAAATGTTGTTTTCCCAGTTCAAATAAGATTTCAAGTCAAACGGAGGCCCAATTTGAAGATCTGTATTGCAGTTAAATCTTGTAATAGTTAGATTTAATTATTTTTCAGTTGTAATCGCATCAGAGGGGCCACGAGAATTTATTTGTTTATTTATTTATTCTCGTATTGATGTGATTTATTATGTGCGCACTAGTAAATAATAGGAAGCATGTTTATTGCTTTAATTATTTACTTTTATAAGCATGTTGCAATTTATTTTTTGAGCATGTCTTATGTGATTTATTTTATGTTTTAAATTATGTCTATAAATTCCGGGATCATATTAATTTATGATGGAATTTTAGATATGACGTAATTTATGGCAACATAAAATAATGCGTGCGCATGAAACCTTTAGAATCAAAATACTAAGCTGGATTTTGGTTCTTCTCTAACTAAAATCATTAGACCTCCACAAATACGACCTCTCATTGGAAGTAAGGTATCTCGAAGCGTAAACGTCTGCTGAAGCAGCTTGCGTTAGAGGTCCCTTACCAGTTCTAATGCGATAAGGTTTCTAAATAAAACATTTAGTTTAAGATGAGAAGTGGGAGCCTTTAAGCAAACATCTGCTGAAGCGGCTTGCATTGAGACAACTTTCACTGGTCTAAAAGATTAAACTAAATGAGATAACGAAGGATGTGAGGGGCATGCGGTATGGGTCGAGTACGCTAAATCGCTCTAAACATCCAAAGTTAGGATTGTGGTTAAACTGGCTTAGATGTTGTCTGGAGTATAACTCATGAATGATGTCCATGCTCCGAAAAGGTAAACATGGTCTTAAGAAATATTAATTTCTTTTGCTAAAGATACCCGGCATGTTAAGAAATTAAAGGATCATTTTGGTCTGGTTGAGCATTTGCTGTAAACGTATGCTGAAGCAGCTTGCAGTAAATTAGCTTGGGCAATTGGAGGAAGCAAATTGCGTTGTTTTATCTAAAGGTTCTATGCAAATTTGTTTCAATTGTTCGTATTATGTGCTTACTTTAATTCACTTAATTGTTTTCAGAGATGTCTATTATTGCATCGCTCATCAATTCAATCGTTCACAATTCCTTGACTGGTCCAAATTTTCCTGGATGGAAAAGTGACATTGTCAAGCTCTTGGATTCATTTGGACATTTGTTTGTTCTGCAAACTCCATGTCCGAGTTCACCGACTTATACATCTTTCGATGAGGAGCATGCACAGTATCACATGTGAATGTGGTCGAATGGCATGGCCAAATAATATATCTTGGCTGGTAAGTCAGATGTGTTGCGTCCTCGTTATAGTGATGTATGGCTTGCGCGTGACATTATGCGACGTCTTGACGTAGCATATGTCTGACTCAATGGACATGTTAGATCCAGTCTTATCAAGCGTATTGTAAGATAGAAAATGGGTCAGAACTGTTCGGTACGTGAACAAGTGGAATCACTCATTCAACTCATAGATGAGTACACATTAATGGGTGGTCAAATTGACAATGATGTCAAAATTGACTTGATACTCAACACGTTACCGAAGTCATTTGATGACTTCAGAATTTCTGTTGAGAAAAACAAGAGTGAGTATACTGTTCACAGTTTGCTCAAGGATCTTGTGTCAACAGAAGCTTCTTCAGTCTTTTTTGTGAGTCACTCTGATTTGCTTCCGAGTCGAAAGAGTGATGTCAAAGAAAAGAGGAATGAAGGAAGCAGTGGGAGTAGTCTTGCCTTATCAGTTCATTCCAGATCTCTTGCTAAAAGTTTTTCTAAATCGCGTCATAATGACATGAAGAAGAAGAAGAATGGTAAAGGAGAGAACAAAGGAAAGAAAGATAACAAGAAGGACAAATGTTTCAAGTGTGGCAAGAAGGGTCACTGGAAAGTAAATTGTCCAAGTTTGGTAACTAAGGGACAAGGAACGCCATCTTTTGCATTGCTTGTTGAAACATGTTTAGTGTCGGTTTTCTACTCCTTAGTGGGTAGTGGTAACTGAGGTCACTAATCGTGTTTGCTACACTTTGCACGGAATCAAGCTTAAGGCTTGAAGATGGCGGGATTACCATCTCCAAGATTGATGCTGGAAGTTGCTACTTCAGTTGATGTAGATTTTACTTTGAGTTTATGTTAAAACTCTGTTTTAATTCAAGTTTCTGAAGAGATATTGTTTTGGTTTAGATAAACATATTTTTCATCTATTGGATTATCAGTTATTCGATAGAGTTTTTCTATCATAATGAATAACAATGTTTTCTATTATGGATGATTGTCTCTTCATTACTTGATTACATAAACTATCAGTATTCTAAGGTATAATTTAAAGAATCACTATAGAGATAAGCTACATCAGTCTAAGTAGTTTTAAGTAATTCATGGAATTATGGATTAAATCCAGGTATTCCTAAGAATGGTACTTATGATAACTACTTAGAGGTATTAGATGGTAACCAGGCCTTTTAATAGGCGATTGTATCTCTATAGGTTATTTTGTGTCTGCTCTGGTTTGCTAGTTTGAGTCTACTTCCACAGTTGCCTTAACAGGCATTGATACTGTAATCATTTAAGATTTGGATATGTTTATCTAGTTCACTACAAGTCGTAGTCTCTTGCTTTAATCAAGAGCGTTCAAGACAAAGGTAGAGAATAAGTTAAACAAGACCGGAAAAACATTATGTTTCATTTATAATGGTGTATCTTAAGTGATGGATTTTTTACAGTATTTGGCAGAGCAAAGGGATTGCATCCCAGTTAACTACACCTATTATTCCTCAATTGGGATAGTGTAAGTAAAACGAAATAAGATTCTTTAAAAAGTTTATAAGTTTTGCCAGCTTTGCCAAACTTTCATTTTTTGGAAAAGTGCCAAGAGCAGTTGTATATTTGCTTAATCTTGTGTCTTCTAAATCAGTTCCAAATACCCTAGCAGACCTTGACTCGGTCAAAAGGGCAATGATGGGTAATTAGGTTGTTAAGCTGATATAGGAAACATATTGTTTGGAATAAAGGTTTAAGCTAGTACTGCTTTGTGGGCTATTCCATGTAAACGAAAATATGGTTGCTTAGTATATCCTAGATACAAGCAAGTTGTATGGGATAAAACCATGAATCCAAATATGAGATTGTTCTCTAACGTTTTAGAGAAGACAATTCAAATCCATCAGGAAATACCTCGTGGCATATTGAGTATACCTTGAAAGGTATGGTACCAATTGCACGGTCACCTGTGTAAGGTGGTGAACCACAAATTAATGCACCATTAACTGACAACGTAAAAGGAGCATCGTTGCAGTGGGAGGTTGCCTTAACAGGCTTAATGGTACTAGTTCGTGGAAATAGTCTCTGGACTTGTTCCCAGCTTAACGAACAACATCGTACTTAACCCTTAAGGCGCAACGAAGCTGTTAAGAGAAAAGATGCAGTTTAATTACGTCAAGTCATGGATTCAGAAATGAATCAGTAAAGATTACGGTTGTGTATCAGGATCAGTGATTGCCAAATAGCTTACCAGCTATAAGTAACTGATTGATATACAAGGAAAGAAATGCTCGAATGGTAACCTAGTATGTTTTCGAAGGTCTAGGTTAGTGAGTAAAGTATGTTTTACAACAAGACTTTTTCACTGGTTGCAATCATTAAACCCATTCGAATTCTTTTAACCATAACAACACATATGAATCTAAATATTTGTAAGATAGATGACGTCATCCGTATTTTATAAACGGGAACCTTGATAAAAAGTGACGACATCTGTATGCAACAACCAGATAAGTTATGTGCAGTGAAAAGCATCATGTCTGGAAGCCAAGGAAGTTCAGGTATGAACTTAAAGGAGCTTCAAAGTCATGAAATAGACATTTCGATATTATCTATCAAGAATGAGAGTTTCATGTACCAGTTATGTGTCAGCGGAAGCGTGGTTTTTCTTGCACATTATGCAAATAGTATTTTCACATTCGAAAACGGTGTGGAGATATTGTCAGGTATAAAGGATAGTTATCCGAACAGTTTCAGAAGTAGGACTTATGAGATTTTGGAACATCTTTTGAATTAAAGTCTTGTGTTGTCACAAGAAAAGGATGTTCAAGTATCTCAAGTCGCTTAAATTGATTATGTGGTGAGTCGTTCATAGCTAGAAAGATTGTTATCTTTCTATATTGTAAATGAACAAAGTTAGATATTTGTAATGCTATAAGCATGTTAAACAGATATCAGTTCAACTCTGGATAGGCACATTGGCTAATGAATGAGCCTTGTGAGTTGAATGGCATCGGATATCCAGGAGGATCATAAGGAAAGGAAATCGGCCTCTAACTATGTGTTGGCCTTGGATGAGGAGTGATAAGTTGATATTTTTACCAACTTATCTATTGTTTCTTTGTCTATTTTGGTGATGTTTGGATCGTTTTTAGTGTCTTTTCGAGCATACATTGGCTTTTGTGCTTTTTATGGTGTGTTGGATGAATCATGCAGGTTTTTGGATGAAAATCGGAGGATTTTGGAAACTTGTTCGCTGCAGCTTCAGAGAAGATCGACGAAAGAACTCAAAGAGATTGACGCAGGAGTACTGGAGCAGAACCACCGTCGATCGACGGCCAACTGACCGTCGATCGACGATGCTTTGTCCTTCCCGTCGATCGACGAAGGTTGGCCATCGATCGATGGAGTGTCGCGGAGCAGACCATATCTTTTCTATTTTCTGAAGATAAACACATATCTAACTCCTGGGTATGGTAGGATTCATCCACAACATCTATAAAAAGGCTGAAGAATTCGAAAATCAAAAGGAGAGCAAGAGAGGAGATCGAAAATCAAGAGAGGAAGCAAGAGAGAAGAGAATTAAATTGAGAGAAACATCACAAGGAAGAAGAAGAAGAAGATCATTGGGTTTGAGATTGAATCTTTGGGGAAGATTCAGTTTTCCTTTTCATCTTTTCTTTTCTTGTTCATTGTCTATGATGATTAAGATTAGAATTATGTGTAACTAATTGTCTTCTCAGATTCTAGGTTTTCAAACTATCAATGTATGCATGTTTTGATTAATTGAAGTTATTTTTCCTTTCCCTCGCAGTTTGTGAAATCTGGTTTTATTCTTAATCTTGGGTATGTTGGCCACTAACTTAGGATTACTAGTTGGAAATTAGAGACGTAATTGTAATAGTTTTCAATCGAAAGAGATTTTCACAATATAATCTGATTTCTTGTCGTAACTGAAGGGAATAGATTGTAGGAATAAATCTGTAGAACTGTAGGAGTTAGTTAATTAATCTTGAGACCGACAGGAGATAGATAATTAATTAATCCACTTTATGAATTGTCCAACAAAGAAGTTCATAATAGCTTTCTGATGTTTCACTGTGTAGAGCAATTAAAATTAGAAAATAATCAATTTGTTTATGCATGTCATACTTGATAAGGAGAAAAACCTAGAATCTGTACTTCTTATCCTTTAGGTTTTTCAAAATAAGTTTATTTTCATAATTGTTTTCTTGAGGTAATTAAACTTCAAAACCCTTTATTTTTAATTCTACCTATCCAGTACTTTATGAACTTTTAAGTTAGTACTTAGGATTTTTCGTTGTTCCTTTCCTCGTGGGATCGATAATTTAATTTGCCGCTATATTATTAGCTTTGCTAAGTCGCGGGTTGAAAATATACGCGATCAGAAGTTATAAGAATCTAACACAGAAGTGTGTTGCGGATTCCGGTATGAAGGCTGAATTTTTGACAGCTTCATTAGCTTCGCAAGAAGCAATATAACTCCGGCATTATCCTCTAGGGAACCCAAGACTCACAAGGTGGTAAAACACATAGGATGTGTAGTATCACATCATACGAGAAATCGTAACAAGAGGTGACGTAAATGCAGTGGGAGTGATTGATAGTATAGACACATTTAATACTTTGATAAAGCAATGGTATTATGCTTTAAGTATAAGTGGGAGATTGTAGGGATTGTATACTGAAAGCATATATGATTAAGTGTTTTGTACACTGGTCTTCATATATGTTGCTGCAACAATGCTCGCTGTCTGATAAAACAAACATACATCGAACCATAACATCCTATTATCTCTCCTATAGGGATGACCATTTGGTGTGTAGGAGATCACAGAGGATCATATGAGTTGTTTGACCTAGCGAGATATAAACAATATCACAGCTGAGACAGTCCCTGGATAGGCTGTCGGTCTAAGCTGCGGCACATCGGTTCATGAGTGAGCTTATCCTAGCTACTTGATGTGTCGTTACATGGTTATGTATTGATGGGATCAACAGTGGGATGTGCCATTCTCATTGACATATGAATGAGCCAGATCCCTAACATACTTCCTATGATCTTAAACCTAACTGAAGGATAAGGGGCACACACAGATTGGCCACACTTTGATTTACCAAGGTGGCGAGTCTTACATGTACTCTTATACCCGTATCTTGGGTGTTGGCAATTTGTGTGTGGTCTGCTTAGACTGAACGTTTAGGTAAGCATATCCGTTTCAGGATGGTGACATTCCCTGAGCAGCTGATAACTCCCTTTAGGAGTTATTATTTTAATGTTTTATAGGTGTCTTTTATGTTCTTTTTAGTATTTCTAACTCATTTTAGGTTGTTTTGTGTTGTATTTATCATTGTCTACATTGTGTGTCTTGTATAGTTGTTTTTGTTGTTTTTAGTTGTTTTGCAAGGAAAAGGAGTGATATTAACCAGGTTTCATGCCAAAGAAGTGAAGAACAATCCGCTGAATGTTATGATGCAGCATAGGAGTAGCATTACTGGGAGCTGAGACTGCACCGGGGGGGACCACCTGCAGACAACATCAGCTCACTTTTCAGATCCTGTCTCAAGGGCTGGACAGGTGTCGAATGGATGAGCTATCAGAGTCAAAGGGCAGGATGGAGAGCCATGTGTAGGATGGAGATTCATTGGAGTGAAGATATTTTGAGAGAAAAGAGAGATAAAATAGAATTCAACAACCATTCTTCTTCAACAAGCTATAATTTTAGAGAGAGGAAGTCTGGTGGCTACAGCGCAGAGATGGAGGAAGAAGAAGAGCAGCAGCTGGACACATTGCTGCTGGTTTTTCTGCATCTCCATTTATGTTTTTAGATGATAGGATGAATGATAGTTGGATTTTAGCCATTTTTATTTATTTTCTTTTTAGTTTGAACATGAGCTAAACTCCTAATGTTTGGGTTGTTGACTGGTTTATTTGCTTGAATATATGCTAAAGATGTTCTTGTTTCAAATCTGGTGTTTGATTATGATTTTGGTTTGTTTGATTCCTTAAACACGACAGTGGCAGGGAATATATCACCTAGGGAGACCGAGAGGAGATCTAGGCTTAGGAAATCTTGATCAATCTTGAATTCTTGTGTAGACATACAAAGAACTTGAGACTTGTAAGAACCCCTGTTTTGATAATTTCATTTGAAGATTAATTCTGTCATAGACATATGAAGATTAATAAGAAAATGCAGATCTAGTAGTGTGAGAACATGCTAGGCAGTGTAGAGAGAGGTTACAAGACCCAGAATTGATGTCCGAACCATGCTGCAGCATATAGGAAAGTAGATAACCAAAAGTTAGCAACCCAAGTGTATTTTCTCTTATTGTTAAACCTTATTTCTGAAGTTTTTATGGTTATAATTTAGGAAGAACAATTATTAATCATTTTAGCTTTAATTAGTTTTATCATTTACGCATTTCTGCAATTTTAGTTTAGAAAATCATCACACAAACCTATTTTGCAAGCAATATTGTGTGCACGGCTTGATTAAACACTCTCTAGGGTTCGATATCTGGTCTCCTAGACTATATTACTTGTCGATTGCGTATACTTGCGCATAGTTCTGTAGTTACCTTGCTGCAGCACACAACAGCAGCTCACAAGGTTCATTATGCTAAACCCTGCAGGTGGAATTATTTAATTCAGGCATAAGTGAAAAGGAGTGAGTGGTATTACTCAGGAAATAAGAGATTAATTAATTGTGGTTGATTGTCATAAACCAAATTAATTAATGAATGTCTAAAACCTTAAATATGTGGATCATGTTAGTTTGATGCAACCCGTTCCTAATAACGTGGTAATAAAGGGGCGAGTCAGTACTGTTATCGTGGTGAAGGTTAAAACAATGTTTTATTAATTAATTATGTTCTGGGTTGAACAAGGAAGGATTAATTAATAAAGAGAGCCCACTTTATTATTTGCATCTGGTCCCTGGTCTGGCCCATGAACTGCTCAAAGCCCATTAGGGTTAGGGTTTCTCAAAACCCTAACACTATATATAGGCCTTCTCTCTATCAGATCAGTAGTGGTTTTTCAGTATATTGAAAATAGAGGGAGAGAACGGCGGCGGCTATCCCGTCGGAGGAATTGATCGACTTCTCCAAATCCCGGATTCAACTTGGTAGATAATCCTCACCAGATTTCCAAGGAGCAAGGGAACAGATCAGAAGATCAGATCTGTAGGAACAACTATCCATCTCCGGCGTTCTCTCTCAGATCTAAGGTTATTTCATTGTTATTGGCTCCGATCTAGATCTGTAGATCAAACGGTGAAATCAGGTATTCCCTACATCCATCATCTGCAATTAATTTTGTAGGAGCATGCATAGGATCGCATGGTTTATTTAATTGAAATTTATTCATGGTATCCTAAGAACGATCCTTGGCAAGAAATTAATAGTGGCAAATCGTGTTGTCCATCGTAGACTCAAACCTTACAAAAAATTGTTCCACTGCGTGGGCGGGTCAATATACAGGGAGAGGTGGAAGTTCAACAATAATCTTGAAAGTTGTTGCTTCATATGATTTATGGTTATGACATGCGTTCTTTGGAACACCAGCTTCGTGCAATGATATCAATGTACTACATCAATCTCTTGTCTTTAGTGATGTGTTAGAAGGTCAATCACAAAAAAAAATAATTATGTAGTGAATGGTCGTTAAAATGATAGAGCATATTATCTTACTGATGTCATTTACCCTTCATGGACTGCATTTGTCAAGTCAATTCTTGCTCCACATACAAGAAAACACAAGTTAATTGATCAACACTAAGAATTTTCCAAAAAAAGATATGTCAAGAGCGCATTTGGGGTTTGGCAAGCTCGTTTTGTATTTCTTCAACGTCCAAGCCTTATTTGGGACAAGGTTGTGATGGGAAAAATCATAATGACATGCATAATTTTGCACAATATGATAGTAGATGATGAACTTCATACATATCAAAACTAACATGTTCCCACATAATTTCTTATGGATACCCTATAAAAGTGCAAAGTGAAGATGTTGAATCGCTCAACTACTATACACAATGCACTTCCAATTTGTCTGCTTATATGATTAATAGAGATGAATTTCGCAATAGACAAGCTCATCAGACCTTTAAGTAGTTTGAATTTCTTTGTAATTGCACTTTAATAGTTTGTTCTTGCATTTGTAATGCATGTATTTGTACTTGATTTCTATTTGAACTTTTGTAGTTTATATTTTATTTTTTTGCAGTGTATGCAATATTGTTATTATAATTATATATTCATATATAAATATATAATTATATATTCAATAAAAGTATTATATATAATATATATTGAAGCATAAATATGAAAATAAAATAAATTTTAAATTGGATGGACGTTATTACTATAAGTAGAAATTGAGTTGGGTTGTAGGTTATATATGTAGATGAGAAAAAACTTATTATTTTATTAAAACAAATTATTATAATTAAAAAATAAATTAAAATTATAAGGCACAAGCTCTCCCTACCAATCTACTTACTACTCAAAATCTGCATCTATCTCTTGACACAATAAGACATTTCATATTCATCCTAAAAATCTTCAACTCACTTATTAGACTGTTACATTATTATTAAATTAGTATCATGTGAACTGACTTAAAGATACCCCAAACTCAATTTACATTAAAAGAAATAATTTAAGAAATCAGTTAACTTATTAAACTATTAAGTTGATGTATCATTGCAAAACAATTATGGCCACTGCTAAATATGTGGAAACCACGAAATTAAGTACTCAAGAAAGCGGAGCAATAAAATGGCAATTACTCACTTTCCTAACTCAATTATTGTGGGGAAATTAATTCAGTTCAATGGAGATAGTAAAATAAATTGAATGCATCATTCAACATTATAGCCTACCAATATACCGTTAATTTTATAGTTGGATGTGCATTATCAATAATAATAAGTTACTATTTTATAATTATACTAATATACAATCTATCTATATATACCTAAAAGCAAAACCCCACCCCAAAAAATTTTCCCCCCAAAAAATCTTACTAAAAATAAACCTAGCATATAATAGGTAAGTAAAATTAAATATGGTAAGCATGTAATTATTATAATTTATAATTAATCTTTACTAATTGTTTTATTGGAGTATATAAATAATTAGAAATTATTTATATATATATATATATATATATATATATATTATGTAAAATTATTAATTAAATTTATGTTTATATAAATATTAATTATAATTACTAATAATAATATGCTTAGTATGATGAATATCTATATAATTATTAAATATATTTTTAATATTTATTTTATAGAATTAGTGATATGTACATTGTTAAATCTATATTATATAGAATTAGTGATATGTACATCATTTTATTATAATGGAATTATTTGTTTTTTTTTTCTTATTTGGTCTCAGCCTATTGCATAGTTCAATGTAATTGTCTAATTGGTGAAATAGTACATTTTCTATGGATACAATAATACATTTTGTTAATTATATTAATATTTTATGTTGAATAATAGGTGTTGTGTTCATGTTTTATATTTAATAATAATTAAATTATAATAGTTATATTCTCATGAATATTTCTAAAACAGTCAAACAAAAAATATGGAAAATTAATATTTCTAAAAATAACTTATACAAAATAATGGAAACTTATAATACTAAACAAACAATATAATTAATATATTATTAATAAAAATTAAAAACACGTAAAACATAATAACCAAACAAGGAAATAGTCAAATAGCATATTCTTGGTATGCAATTCTTTATTTTTTTGTATGACTTTATTGTTGCAATGATGGACAAGTTAATATATTCCTAAAAATTAGTCAATTAATTATCAATAATATAAATAGCAGCATTTAAACACCACAAAATATGGAAAATTACAACAAATGAATTGCCTAAATTTTCTAAATTTTTATAACGGACAATCAATCAAAATTTGTGTTATTTATGAAATTAAAAGCTTAACTTTTTTAGACATAATTTATCCTATAAATATACTTCTAATTTAGTTTTTTCAATCTATAGTGTTTTGGCTCTTTGAGAGATCTTGGAGTATATTTTATCCATGAAGATGCAGAAGGCTAGTTGTTCAACTTATTTTGCTCATTATTCAATAGAATCATGTATATTATATTTTGTTTGCCAATATTAAATTGGCAATTTAATTTATTTTTTAGTTTTTATTTATGTTTGTTATTTTAATTGTTGATTATCCAATGTGTTCTATTAGTTTGCTTATATTCTTATAATTGAAAGTTAATGATTTTATACATTATTTTAGATTATCGTAATAATTTTATTTTTGTATTGTTTTGCTGTATTAATGCAATGATGCAATATTTTTTCTTATTCTTTGATTTCATTATGAATTAAAATTATTACAAAAAAAATAACGTGTAGCATAGAAAATCACACCCAAAAAGAATATAGACCCAGCAAACACACAATCACTTATAAACGAAAAGATATAATGAATACGTAAAAAGAAAAAATATAGTAAACTGTGTATGATATACAAATAAAAATATAAAAATGTAAGATATAATGAATATATGGTAATTAGGCTCACAATTTTAAAAAATTGAATCAGTGAATTTTAAATAAAAATTTGGTTTCTACATAAAACTCTCATTATAATCTTATTACACAATCCTTCCAGTTATGTATTTTTTTAATTTTAAATTTATGTTTATATCTTATTATATGTAGCAATATCATCGTTTGTAATCATATTGACATTGATATTAATAATATTTTTCATATGTTTTTCCTTTCCTGAAAGTACAGTTCCAAAATAATTATAAAAAAATTTATGCAAAATAATTATACAAAAGTCATACAAGTCTTCTTGCTTTATGTCAGAAGATTGGGTCTTTGGTTTTATCATAACAAGTTACAATTTAGCTATAATTTATAATTTTTGGGCAATTAAGCTAAAATCTATAAATATATATATTTATGACGTCTTATTATTAAAAATTGTATCACACTTTTGGTTAATGATATTATGCAAGAAAATAATTATTTTTAATAATAGTTAATAGATACAATATATTATTAATAATATAAAATCTATACATTAACCTTGACCTTAATACAAATAAAACACAAAATCAAAACTGAAAATAATTTTAAAAAATTGTGAATCTTATAGTCAATATGTGGGCGAGTATAAATGTGAATCAGAAAGAAAATCATAAAACATAAAAGAGATTGAGAGATTGAGAGGTGAAATGAGATAATACTAAATGGCATAATATTATAATGAAGGAAGATATTTATAAGTGATAAGTGATGAGAAAAAGGGTTGATATGAGAGTTTTCTTCATAGACAATGATAGAATTTATTTTAAAAATCGGAAGAGAAAAGAGAAAAAGATATAAAGTGTGGTAAAAGAGAAAAATTCATATAAATAAATTATTAATTAAAAATAGATAAATAAACAAAATTCAAAAGAGATAATGATAATAATAATAGTAATAATATTAATTGAAAGTCAAAATTAATAAAAAAGCTATACCAAAATCGAAAATCTATTAAAAAAACTTAACTATCTATTAAATACTATATGAACCAAATATAATTATATAATTCAAAATTTAATTAAGAGAGATGATCTTACATATTAGCTATAGATTTTAGTAATATAATTATGATAAAAAAATCAATAAAAAATAATTGGGTGAATTGGACCAATCCATCGAGTTTCGAGCTCAATCTTATTGGGATCAAACTTTAAGTAGATGATAGAGAAGTAACATTACAATTTACAAAATTATCCTTAAAAATTGAATAATGCAATTTTATTACAAAAAATGAACACGATTATTTTAAATATTTAGCATTGATATGCAAAAATAGAGGGCTGGTTTATATTTCTTATGCTAATTACATTTCTCATATGATCACAATTATCTCTCTCTATATAATGAATTATTAAAAAATAACACATACATTGCGCAACGCGCAAGGGCTAATCTAGTATTTAAATAAAAACCAAAACTATTTTAAGCAAGTTACTAAACGAATTAGACAGATATATAATTTTATTGACTGTATTTTATATCATAAAATTAAATAACATATTTTCGATTTCGTGATTGTAATGTTAGATACTCAAATAAGCAAGCATAAATAGGCACAATAATTTGGAGACATATGTATATCTTGGGCCAATGCTGGGCCGGGCTGCCCCGACTAGTCTTCTGTTGGGCCAACTTAACTCCTTTGAATTCTTTTAAATTTCATATACATTTTGATATGTTTCAAACACAATTTAAATGGGTAAGTGCGTTAACCACTTGTCGTGCATCTAGTTGGTAATATTAGGATATTTTTTTGTACATTGTTCGAGATGTAATTGTGAAAGCAAAAATTATGAGTTTGAAGACATACGTGTGTATGAGTTTAAATAGATGTATTTTATTGAAGAAAAGAATATTGGGGTCATTTTCAAAAATAAATGTAAAGCTTAAAATCAGTTCCTGCTTTTTCTTATTCAATCCATAAATTGAAAAGAGGCAAAATCTATAATAACCAAATTATAAATTCAAAGGCAAG
>JAPKLW010000827.1:153104-186583 GCA_026898455.1 Plectranthus barbatus | reverse complement strand
AAAAAAAAAAAAAGCCGTTGGAACCGCCGGTTCCGGTTCGGAACCGCCGAACCGGCGGTTCAGGGACACGTGGCTACGTCCCATTGGCCGAATTCGAAAAAATGGCCGTTTATAGCCGTTGGAACCGCCGGTTCCGGTTCGGAACCGGCCTCCAACGGCTAGTTTTTTTAAAAAAAAAACCGGCGGTCCGGTTCCGAACCGGAACCGCCGGTTCACCTATTAAATTTTTTTTTTTTTTTTTTCCCCGGTTCCGGTTCCGGTTAAAGCATGGAACCTGAACCGGCCCGGCTACAACCGGTTACGGTTCCGGTTCGGAACCGTTTGCACGGTTCCGGTTCCGAACCGTGGAACCGGCGGGCCGGTTCCGGGCCGGTTCAGCCGGTTCCGGTTCCGGATGGACATCACTAGTTGCAACAACATTTCCAGAAATGACAGAGGAAGTATCAACCCTCAATCATCACCATTGATAGAGAATCAAAGTAAAAGTGATAATTCACTAGGCTATATAAATTCTCATTCAAGATAAATTTAATCTGAGATATGCGCTGGTTAGAAGCATTCCTGCCCAAGCAGTTGGCCGCAGCCCCGGTCCAAGCATCCTTCCCCTGCTTAGAATCGCATCTCACAGTCACAGTACGAGAGGGATTATTCAAATCAATAATGCATGAGGCAGTAATCATGATAGCGATCCATAGATTTGCATTTAGTGATAAAAGTCAACTAGAGGTAAGTTTTTTTGTCGCATCTTTGACCGAGAACCGGCCACCACAGAAGCAGTATCCCCATCCTGTGCTGCCTCGATCGGTGGTGTATAAGATTAGTGGCCGAATTTTGAAAATAAAGGGTAAATCAGACTTTTGACTCCATTTTTGCTATTTTGAGCTGCTATTTTTTTCATGTGATTTTAACTTTTTTATATTTTCAATTATTTCTTCAAATATATTTTTTGATCTTTCAAGATTTTAATACTCACTTTTGGAATTCACAACCAAGAAACTGGAAACTAACTAAGACAGTTAAAAATCAAAACGAAAAGACTCAAATCATGTGTGTGTGCTCAAAAACGCAATCGATCTAAAGTATTCCCTCCGTTCCATTTTAATAGGCCCCTTTCTTTTCGGCACGGAAATTAAGAGTTGTGAGTGTAAAATGAGTTAGTGGAATGAATATTTTATTGTTGTGTGTGAAAAAATTGCCATTTTTGGAAATGAACCAATTTAATTGGGACGTCAAATTCGGTAAGTGAGTCTATTCTAACAGGACGGATGGAGTATTTTTCATGCATGTCAACCTTTTGCCTGCTTGAAACAGGTCGACTAGTGTTGAATTTTGAATTTTTCAACATATTTGCTCAATTAGTTTCATCAATATATTTATGTTAATTAATATTTTTTAAAGCACCTCGTTGGTAAAATAAAAGCAAAAATGTTTAAAAAATATTGAACTATCAATGCATCATTTACAAGAACTTATAATTATAAGAAAATTAAAAAAGTTGAAGAGTATAAGTTAACAATAGATCGAACTATTGAAGAAACTGTATTGTTGGCTCAATTTTGGTGAATCGAAATTTAGAAACTCAAAAGGCTGAAGCCCAGCACTATCGAGCTACTATAAATTATTAGATGCAGGTTTATTTTCCTATTTCTTGTTATTTGATAATACTCCCTCCGTCCCGGCTGAATTGTCCCAGTGACTTCGGGCACAATAACCAAATAATGTGAGTGTAAAGTAAGTTGAGTGGAATTAATATTTTATTGTTGAGTGTGAAAAAGTTGACTTTTTAAGTAATTGGACAATTGAGGTGGGACGGACGAAAAAGAAAAGTGGGACAATTGAGGTGGGACGGAGGGAGTACTATAGTAAAATATTAATGATGCTAAGATAATGGGACATCTATAGTAATATCTTTTATTAAACAAATTTGATGTTGAGCATTAAATTATATTGCCAGTTTCAAGTTGAGTGTATGAAGCCAGTTGTCTATTTATGCACCCATATATAGATATCTGGATAAGCTAATCATTTAATTTACATGTATGCATATCAGCAACACTTATATTACTTTCTATAAATTAGATGCCTGTACACCTAAAGCAGGAAAACAAGGAAAAACTCAACAGATGACCATGTTTCTTGCCACTGCTGCACAAATTTTGCTCTACTCATTGTTGCTATACCTGTTATTCCACTATACTAGCTGCATCGACGTGTCGAAAAAACCGAGCAGTATCCTTAAGCACTGGCTGGAGAACCAGTTTTTGGAAGTAGACGAGTTGGGAGGTCTCTGATTCTGTATCCGTTGCCCCAGAAGGAGGCGAGGCAGAGGCCCATGATGGCCATGGCGACGACTGAGCAAGCCGGGGGCACGGCCTGAGTGCTGCCCAGAAACTGAGTTGCTAGAAGCCCTGCTAGTGTTGAGCTTTGCATTCCTGTGCACAGTGATATTGTTCTGCAAACTTCTTCCTCTAACCTGCCCAAATATAGTTTACTCTAATCAGAATCAAGCACTTCGAGGTCGATATATTTTGCACACCTATGAGTTGTGACAGCGGAAATGCATGCGTGCAAACTAAGTGCAGAGTTCAAATCAAAGAAAACCAAAAGCCAGATGAGACTGTCAAGGCCAGATCAGCCAACCAAGTACCAACCTCGTTGCTCGACTCAATTTGAAAGATTTTTCTCTCATGGTGTTCTAATTTATAAATTGGATTCGAATCAAGAAACAAGTAAGAATGTCCAGATTTTATGGGTCATAAAAGTTGAGCTCTTGTTGGAAGAACAAACTAGTCTTGGATCACAAAAAGCTCCTAGTTAGCAAATCCAATGGGGAGATCATGATCTGCCCTGTATCATGGATAGATGATGCTAAAAGGAAAAGTTATCGGATACTTGCCTGAGAGGTTGAAATTTGGAGATCCAATAGCCCAAGGTGAATGCCGCTGCATGAAATGAAAGTACAGGACCAACCAACCTCAGCCCCTCGGTTGAAAGGATTTGGCTCCTGTTTATGGCAAGAGGGCTTCCAATACACAGTGCAGTACAAACCATCGCGACAAATGGCATCACGGGTTGTAAAACAGATACTACCGGTTTAGCATAAGTGTTCAGTATCAAGCCGAGAGCAACAGGAGCAAGAACCACCTGTAAAGGCAGTAGAATAAGAATGGTAACTAAAAACTAGAGCCTGGGATCCATGAAAGGGCCTTAGCACCTGCAAAATTGATTTAGACATGGCGACAGCATCAACTGGAACGACAGAGCCAATGAGAAGACCGGTTAGAAGAGGAGTGAGAAGAACGGAGGCAATGGTGGAGGAGCTAGTCAAAAGGATGCTCAAGGCCACATCTCCTTTGCTTAAGAAGCTAGCATAGCTAGACAGCTGAGCCCCAGCAACACATGACATCAAAACAAAACCAGCATAGAACATCGGAGACATCCCAAAGGCCCGCGCAACAAACACTCCAAGAGCTGGTTTCAGAATATACTGAGCCATAAATCCAATGGATAATGGTAGGGGTCTGCAAAATACACATTGTAGAGATATGCCAATTAATCTCAAAATCATGAAGTGTTCAGCAGGGCTTAAGAGTAGAGAACAAAAAAACGAATAGTATGAGGGAGGAGCTGTAACCTCTTGAATGCTAAAGCAAAATCATCAATAGAAAGTTGGATCCCAATAGACAACATAATGCCTCCAAGAGCAGGAGCATACAACTCTTTCGACACCCTGCACGTTCCTCTATCGTTTACAAGAAAACAAAGAATAATACACAACTTAAGAAAGCATTAAATTATGTAAAACTAATCACAAGAATCCAAAACAGCAAAGTTTCATCAAACAAGAAATAACTTTTAACTGAAACAACACATGTATTCAAGCCGTATGATGTATATGTGTGCAAATTCAAGAAATATTCAAAGAAGAATCACTGTCAGAGTAGCTATAATAAACTACACTTAATTTAAGAGATATTTACTGCCAACAAAAAAGTAAATTATGCTTTGTCAGTCCTTCATTAACTACTAATACACGAAACAATAAACAAATTCAAACTTTGGAGCATAGAGAACTTCGCCAGAGCAAATTTCACAAGCACATGAACAACGCCACCCTAATTCCCAACAGCAATAACGTACTCACCAAGTAAAAGTCCAGGGCTTCCAAAGGGCGGCGACGGCCGTGACAGCCACCACAAGCGGCAGAAGCGCCGATAAGATTTGAGAAGCATTAGATTTCTCCTCCGTCTCCGCATCAATATTGTGTTCGGCTCCAAACGAAAGCAACGTGAGATTCCCCTCTCGTTTGTGCAGCCCAACCCTCCCAATAAAAGGCGAAGAAGTTGAGCACCCAACGGCGATCAAAGAGCCGCGCCCAACGTTTCTGATAGTTCTCGATACCCCTTTTGCACTCGGAGGGAAAAAATTGTTATTTACGGGAATTGAGTTATTGGGGGCGGAAATACGGCAGGAGAGAAAAGGTTTGGGAGCAGTTTGGAGCGAGAGACAAAGTGGTCGTGACATTGCTGGTGCGAGGAAGTCTCGCCGGACGAACTGAGGCGTTTTCCGGCGAGTGAGGGGTGGACGGTGATGTTGGTTGAGTTGATAAGGTAATAAAAAAATAAATTGTGAATAATATAATATGCATATATATATATATTTTCAATTGATGTCAACAACCCTAAAATCTGAATAGGTGAAAAGGGTTTTAGATTGATAGCAAGTTATGTGAATTAATTAATAATAATTTTTATTATTAAATTTAGAATTGCTAGATAGCTATGAAGTAATGTCTAGTCTGTTCAAAATAATTAATCACTCTCTCAAAAAAAATATCATAAAAATAAGTACTAATCATGACATGGTCTGCAAGTATGGCATTTTGTGTGGTTATTTTCATCAACAATTGTCGTTATTCTGTTAGCTGGAAAAGCTTCTCTCCGGCCTACAAAAATAATAAAAGTAGAGGCTGCAAAAAAAGGGAAAAATATAAATTTATGGAAAAAATTTACGTTACACACGCCTAAACGATTTACGCGAATTTTATTCATACTCAAATAGATTTACTCATTTTAAATGGAATTTATTAATCTCCAATTAGGATATATTAGATGGAACTGAAACCTTCTCTAAATTTATATATTTCAAAAAAGTGAATGAAAATGTTGAAATTGATTGTTTGCGGTTGAGAAATTCTGGGTCATAACTTGAAAAAAAAATCCAATTTCGTAAATATCAACTGAAAGTATAAATATCAACACCAGAATTTTCGCCTTAAAATCAAAATGCAATCTATGAGAGAAGGGCTAGTTTAGAAATTAGAATGAAGCAAAAACTAATTGTATTGTAAGCCACTCCCTAAGAAATTGTATTTTTTCAACATGAAAACAAAGCAGATCCAAAAAAATTCTGGAATATGCAAATGACATGTATTGAAAATTGATAAGGGTGAAATCGAACATTCGGTAGCATCTTTATTCGGTTAGGCCATGATGATTCAGACAAGACAATAAAACTGGAACCATTACAAGAAACCACAGAGTTAGCAGTTCCACATGTCCGAAAACCTGCAGGAACGCACCGCAGTTGATCAAACACCAAGAAAGCATCATTCGCAGCAGCAGCAGAAGAGATGACAGTATGTGCTCAAGAAGATCAATCTATGAACAAACTTCTGAATTGAATGGTCTCTGACCACACCACAAGTTCAAACGAAAGTTATGTGAGAAGAGATTCACTTTCTCCAGAAAGTAAACATTTCTTTGTCAAGATATTGGATACACCTAATTCATATCACGAGTATAAAGAGCTAACAAAAACACCTAAGCTAAGTTGAAATATCAGCACATGTTCAGTTTAATCCTACCCTCTTTTCTTCTCTCTCTCTCTCTCTCTCTGAATTGTGAAGCACAAGGACAAAACTGTCTCAAGTAGCATCAAGATGTCCTATAATTTATCCTTTACTACCTTCTCCATCAAGTAACAACTGTGGCATTCACTGTAGTCAAAATAGAACAGAACATTTGTAAGCACCACGGAAATATGCTCTAAGATACAACAACAAAGCAACAAGAGTGAGGAACACTTTCATTCCTTATTTGAGAGTTGATGTACATATCTACAAAAGGGGCAACAGATACATGGAAATGACTCTAGCTATGATACAACAATGTAGCAAAACTAACTAGGCTAAAGAGGGATCCTTCTATTCCTTATTTCATATATACTACAATAAAGGAATCAATACAACAATCAACCTCATTTCACATTCATAATCACACGGTTGGGCAAGTTTATCACCTGATTATCTGACAACCATCACGGGGCCTCCTCTCCAAAATCCCAAATGAATCTCATATCCAATTTGTGGAACAGTAAAGGGCATGATCCAACAACCAAGAAACACAACCTCTACACCAGACTCTGTGCACTCAAGAATTCAAAACTAATTACGTGATTGAGCTAATGTGCATCACCTCATCTTCCTCTCAAAAATCTACAGTGCTGCCCGAGCAGCATTACCGTGATCAAGCTCATATTTTAGCAGCTTCCCTGGCTGAATCTGCTTAAAAGTCGTACATCAATAATCTCTTCAAACAAACAATTACTTCAAAACATAAACCAAATAGGACAGAATAAAATGCAACCGTATGAGGAAGAAGAAGAAGAAGTTCGGTCATATCTTGATTCTTGATAGAACAAGTTATTGAAATCCCAACTGTCCTTATCAAACAACAGTTGGAACATATTTCAAGAAAAACATTTCTAAAAGCAAAATCAGAAGCTTCCTTAAATTGACAAATGCAGCATTTCACTTTCAGTAAAGTTGCAAAAAGACTAAACAACAAGGAAAAGATCCAACTTTTTTCTGCAAAACTAGAACTAAACTTATAGCACAATGCTCTAATTTCACTCTCCATATAAAAGACTCCAACATGTTTAACCACAAATAAACCCAAGCTTCATTTCCACCTGCCAATTCTTGCTCGCAGCTATATGCCAAAAAACAGAACTAAGAATCAATTAGATCAGATGCTCCACCTCTACTCTAGATTCTAGTGCGTAGAATCATTTAGAAGTAGAAAAAGAAGAAACATATATTGCAACTTCATCAATACCCCACATGTATGAACGTCAGATCAGTTTCACCAAACACACTTCAAAAATAACATAAAAAGAGTAATATCTTCTGACAATCATCGAACCTCGTAAAGATCCGGACGAGGAACGGCCAAACAATCTCTCGGAGTCTCGAACGAAGAGAGAGAAAACTGTTTCGACACCACGCTGACATTGAAGTAAATCAATCCAGAGCTGGGAATATCGACCCGGATACCGATCACGGGAAACCACAAAAACAAATCTTGCGCCGAAATCCCAGACAGCTCGTCGATCCGACCGTATTGAAGCGTGCCCGAAACGTTCATGTCGTAGTGGAGTTCGCTCTCGAACTTCGCGTTGCACGCGTGATCCAAGTGGACTTCGAACTTTCCGGAATTATCCAAGCTAAAATTCTTGACCCCTTTCGGGAGCAGGCCCATTGGGAGGCCGTTAACCTCCAGAACTTCGTAGATTGATGATTTCGGAGCTCCTCCGCAGCTCGATAATTTCAGTACAGACAAACAGAGTAGCAGGAAGAGAAAATGGCGTGGGGATAGCATATTTTTTCTTGTTGGATTTCTTGGGGTCTATGGCATGAGAGTTTTCTGGGGATATTTAGAAGGGAAGGTGGCGTAACAGCGGCGGAGGAAGCGGAGGCGGCGGTGGAGGATGAGATTAGGAAGATAGGGAGAGAGAGGCGGACATAGGTGATAAGAAGAGTTATCAAATTATTGGTGGGAATTATGATATTCTGCACGTGGTGTACTGCGCTGGCCAACGAGATCGTGATACGAGGCTAAAATGGGAATATTATGGACACGTGTTTGATTCTGTATGGTTCAGCAAAAGCAGGGAGTGGTCCAGTGGGGGTGTGTGATAAGTATTGAAATATAGCGATAAGTACGATATATAATATAAGGCTGAATTGTCGCAAAATATCCAACATTTCAAAATTTTTTAAATAAAACGTTTTAACCTCGGAATTTTTATTTTTTTTTTTGTAATTTTCACTATTTACGAAATAATTTTGATTATAAACTACGCAATTGTTTCTCAGCAAGTTTTTTTAAATCACATTCTACAAAATTAAATTTCTTACAACCTGGTTTTTTAAGTTGTATTATAAAATTAAAAAATACAGTGTAAATTTCCCCCCAAACAAATATTTTTAAAACAATTTATTGCTTCCTCAACACTCACATAAATAAGAAGTATTGAATCCAAAAATTCTAGCCTTATATATCAAAATATTAGGTCAGCATAAAGATTCTAACCTTATAAAGTCATAAATCAAGACTTTGACATTTACGTAAAAACATAGAGATTCAATTCTAAATTTGAATAAATTGTAAAATAAATATATTCAATGTATTTTAAATTATTTTATTTAAAAAAAGTATAAGAGTGTGTAAAGTCAATCAAATTAATGTTAATTATAGGGTTTTAATCGAACCAACCCGGATATTGTTTTGCTTATTTTTATTATAAAATCGTGTTTTAATATTTGATTCCAAAATTTATTAGTTTAAATACACTTTTTTAAAAATAAAACTATGTTTGGTGTTCATCTATAAATTAAAAATAAACATAATTACTAAGCCAAAATATCAAATCCACTCTAATTCATTTTTTTTTATATAACTATCAAACATTGTAAAAAAAAACTAAGTATACTATTTAAAATACCAAAATAGGAGTTTTACATAATTGATAGTTATATATTTCAAACTAATTCACCAAACAGTTTTTTTTTTTCATAAGTTCATCGAATATTGTGAAGCTTGAATTGATGCTCATTCAACAAATAAACTTTAGTAAACTTGTATAGAAGTGAAGACGAAGTTTAAAGGTTTAAGAATATACTATGATAATGAATAGTTTTGATGTAATATTTCTAAATGAAATGTTTAATTTACTCATTTTCATTTTTGATGAAAAATGAAGTTTATCTTCAATTTGGTAACATAATGTATTTACAAAAATGGCCTAAAGAAAAGTGGGTCGAGGGCCTATGAGTTGTACTTTCAACATTCAAGATATGAGGGGATGGCTGACCACTCTCTCAATGGTGCTAAATGAAGTAACTCCAACAATGCACGTTAATTCCCTCCAAATGCCTAAGCTAACAAGTTGTTCAAGTTTGGCAGTGTGGACTTCAAGACGTGGCAACAAAAAATGCTTTTCTACCTCACTACTCATGGTTTGGTTGTATACTTGAAGGAAGACAAGTCCAATCTTACCGATGATGAGGCCGACAACAACAAGAGAATTGCCTTCGATAATTGGTGACATGGCGATTTCCTTTGTCAAAATTTTGTACTCAATTGTTTAGTTGATCTTCTTTATGTCGTGTACTGTAATGTAATCACTGCTAAAGAACTATGGGAACAACTAGAAAGAAAATATAAGATGGAGGACGCGGTTACTAAGAAGTACACTATGGCCAGTACTTGTCATACCAAATGGTTGACAATCGTTCGGTGGTGGAACAAGTGGAAGAGTTTCAACTCATTTTGCACAATATTAACTCCGAGGGGATGCTACTCCCCGATGCTTTCAATGTGGTTGCGGTCATTGAAAAGCTGCCTTCTTCGTGGAAGGACTTCAAGAGTTACTTTAAGCATAAGCAAAATGTTATGTCTCTTGAAGATTTAGTTGTCAAGCTTCGTATTGAAGAGGACAATCGAAATGTGGATCCAAAGTCGAGAGCTATGGATGCCAAGGAAAATTTGATGGAACGTGTTGGTCCATCAAATAAAAGGAAAAGGCTTAACCCGTTGAACAAGGGGATTGTGATCCAAGAACCTAAATTCAAGGGTGTTCGCTTTAATTGTGGCAAGAATGGGCATTTGACGAATCAATGCAAAAAGCTTAAAAATAAAAATAAAGGCAAAGCAAAGATGGATGCCAACTATGTTGAACCCGATGATGATTAGGATGATGATTTGTGTGTCATGGTTTCCGAGGTTCACTATGTTGACAATCCACGTGAATGGTTTGTTGATACAGGCTAGGGATGTCAATCGGGCTAACCCGTCGGGTTTCGGGCTAACCCTATCGAGTTGCGGGCTATTCGGTCCGGGTTGAATCTGGCTGAATTTTTTTCGGGCTGACCCGTCGGGTTGGCAAGATTTACGAGTTTACTTTTGTAAAGATTTTCTTAAAATATTTTAACAACCCCTAAAACAAAATAAAAATGAAAACGATGAACCAACATAAATAAAAAACATCAGACAACAATATCTTCGTAAAAAAATAGTGATAAGTAGATAAAAGTTTGGTCAATCATAGTTTAAAAAAAAATATCAATCCTTATATGCGAACTATTTTAAGTAATAGAAGTACATTCTTCAATATATTAAATGATAAAATAGAGATTATAAAATTAAATGTAGCTTTCACTTTAGTGAACATAACAACGAGAGGGTGTAAAGGTGCTTGAAAGGAAAAAATGAGTAGGCACGCTAATTAGGAGAGTGATGAATGGAAGACAGTGAAAGAGGAAGAAATGGAGGATTTTTCGATTTGAGGGTAATGGACTACGTCATTGTAATATATAGATGAGATTTTGTGTGATGAAAATTAGGTTTAGAGAATTGGGTTTTTGGGTATAGTAGGATATAAATAATATTAAAAATAATGAATAATAAAATATTATACATATATATATAATTAAATATTACTGGACCTACGGGCTGACCCGCAACCCACCGGGCTCAACCCGTCGGGTCCAACCCGTTCAGTTATAATTTCGGGTTGGAAATTTTTTACCCTAACCCGCATCTTAACCCACCGGTTTCGGGCTGACCCATCGGTTTCGGGTTTTATTGACATCCCTAATACAGGCGCAGCATGTCATGTGGCTTCAGATAGGAGTGTGTTTGTCTCCTACGAGTCTGTTGAATGAAGAAAGTTTCATATGGGCAATCAAGCTTCTTCCGATGTGGTTGGAGTGGGCAATGTTGTGCTCAAACTCACTAGTGGCAAGGACTTGACCTTGAAGGATGTGCTTCATTTCCCAGACATCCGCAAGAACCTCGTGTCGGGCTCTTTACTTGTAAATCATGGATTTAAACTTGTATTTGAGTCTAAAAAGTTTATTTTGTCAAAGTTTGAAAAATTATTTGGACGGGGCTACCTCGCCAATGGTCTTTTCAAGTTGAATGTAATGGCACAGTGCCTAGCCGGAAAGTCTATCAATAAAGTTGAATCTACTTCTTCTTATTTGATTGAGTGCTCTAATTTGTGGCATGTAAGATTGGGACATGTAAATCTCAATACAATAAAAAGATTAGTAAATATGAATTTACTAAAGGTGACTGAATTCAAACAAACTAAATGTGAAGTTTGTGTTGAGGCGAAATTGACAAGAATGTCGTTTAATTCAATCGAAAGGAGCACTAAACCTCTAGAGTTGATACACGCGGATTTGTGTGATTTTAAAATGGTGCAAACTAGAGGTGAGAAAAAGTACTTTATTACTTTTATTGATGATTGCACCAGATATTGTTATCTCTACTTATTGAAAAGCAAAGATGAAGCAATTGATGCCTTTGAAAATTATAAAAAAAAGGCTGAAAATTAATTGAGTAGTCGGGTCAAAATGATTTGAAGTGATAGAGGTGGAGAGTATGTTGCACCGTTTAAAAAATTATATGCCGCTTCGAGCATTATTCATCAAACAACGACACCTTACTCACTTCTACAAAGCTCGCCTCGTGACGAAAGGCTTTAAACAAAGAGAGGAAGATGATTTCTTCGATACCTACTCACCTGTGACTAGGATCACTTCTATTAGGGTGCTTATAGCGATTGCTACCTTGTACAATCTCGAAATACACCAAATGGATGTGAAGACAACCTTCTTAAATGGAGAGCTAGAATAAGAAATCTATGTGGATCAACCCGAAGGATTTGTAGTACCCGGACAAGAGAGAAAGGTATGCAATTTGGTTAGATCATTACACGGTTCTTAAACAAGCGCCCAAACAATGGCATGTTTGATTTGACAATGCGATGTTGTCAAATGAATTCAAGTATAACGAATGTGACAAATGTGTGTATTACAAAGGCACATTTGGCAATTTTGTGATTGTCTGCCTATATGTAGATGACATGTTGATCATGAGTAGGAATCAACAAATAATTGTTGATACTAAACGAATGTTGGAGAAGAACTTCGACATGAAAGACATGGGTGTGGCTGATGTGATTCTTGGAATCCAAATCATAATGAAACCTAATGGAATTGTCTTATCACAATCTCACTACGTTGAGAAAGTGTTAACGAAATTCGATGCTTATGATAATACATCAGCCAAAACACCACCAGAGTTCAATGTTCACTTTGTTAAAAACAAAGGTGACCCTATTGGTCAAGAAGAATATGCAAGGGTAATTGGTAGTCTAATGTATTTGACTAACTATACTAGAACGGATCTTGCATATGCGGTGAACAAATTGAGCAGACACACGAGCAATCCCAGTAAGGAGCATTGGAAGGCTCTTCTGAGAGTTTTAAGATACTTGAAGTATACTCTTAACTTGGGATTACACTGTACAAGGTTTCCTCCTGTTCTTGAAGGGTACAGTGATGCCAATTGGATCTCTGATTCAAATGACTCTCACTCCACAAGTGGATACGTGTTTACGATTGGTGGGGGGCAATGTCGTGGAAATCCACGAAACAAACTTGTACTTTGTTCCACGATGGAATTCGAGTTTATTGTTTTAGATAAAACAAGTGAAGAAGCAGAATGCTTCAACGCTTTATAGAGGATGTTCCTTGTTGGAACAAGCCTGTGCCATCAGTGATGATTCACTGTGATAGCCAAACGGCTATTGGTCGAGCACAAAATAACATGTACAATGGGAAGTCGAGACATATACCGTTAGACAATTGATCTCAAATGGTGATATCCATTGATTATGTAAAATCAATTGATAATCTTACGAATCCGCTAACCAAAGGGTAAAATCGAGATCAAATGAATAAATTGCTTGAGGGAATGGGTTTGAAATCCACAATATGAATGAGTGTAGTGGATACCCAATTTAGATGATTGAAGATCTCAAAAAATAGGTTCAATGGGACAACTAAACTACACAAGTTCGAGTTATAACACCGGCAAGATGATGTCTATTTCAGTGGTGATGCCTTTAAGGTGACATTGTCTACCCTTTCCTAAGATATCAAACAAGGTGTTATGGACCTGCATGTGGTATAGGTTAAGTCCTAGTGGCTTTTAATGACTCTTGAAAACCTCGTGATGGTTGAGTTTTGCAGGAATGCTCGGAATAAGAGGTCACCTATATAAATGGAAGTGGGGGCCGCTTCAAATGAACACTTATGAAACCAAAAGGGGTGTCCATGGCCCAAAACTGAACCAAACGTGAGAACGAATGGAGGTTCAAATGTTAATGTTTCAATGTTGCTGACTCGGTACACACGATGGAGGAATAATTCAAGATATTCTTACCACTAAGCCACCAGTGTACCCGACGACATTGAAGATGAACGGTTCAAAGTCATAAGCTACTTGTTCAGGTGCATTAACATCTCTCGAAATTGAGTTGGCTATGCATTCATGCATTTAGACATTTCCACTCACGGGGGGGATTGTTTGAAATTCGGGATTAATTGAATAAATTAGGGCAGTCCCCGTCTGGGCAGCCAAAGGTTGGCCCAGCAGAAGTTGGCGAGCCCGGACCAGGAAGGTGTCCACCAACGGACCCGGAGGTGTGGTAGAGGCAACAATAGACTTGCCAAGGTCTTCTCGACGTGTCTCACGCTCCAAAGAGCGATGTCGCCTTCGACGCCCAGATTGCTCGGGCTCCTTCTCTCTACGCCTTCCCCGATCCTCGACCCCTTGCGAGGCATCGTGGCGGGTCGAAGGGCGGGAATCTTCGACCGCGGTCTCCCCCTGAGGCTGGAAGGGAGGCGGGGGAGGTGGTGGGAGAACCTGATGCCCAGACTCCAGGGTCGGGCGCTTAGGGGGATTTTGAGGATGACGTCGGACCTCCTCCTCCTCCCGAGCCCTCTTCTTTTCGCGGAGGGCCTCCGCGACCCGTTCAGCGGACACGTGGGGGCGGCGTGAGCGGGTTATTTCCTCATTAAAGGGAGTGGCTCGAAGTTCATTGTCGAAAACAGTCTCCGCAGTAACCGACCTGCCGTTCCTGACGGTCAACCAGTGGCGGTCGCTTTCTGACACGTCGTAGGCTCGATCTACTCGAGCCTGCTCCTCGGGTGTAAGCTCTATTCGGGGAGGACCTGAAAAGAAAAGGATAAGCAAAAGGTCAGACCCAACGTTATGCGAACTATAAAGATCACCAAAGGAAGCGTCGACCCACTAATCGGATTTCCACCCTGGCGAAGAAACTCGGGGGCCCCTTCATCCAGCTTCAGGTAGAAAAAAGTCGTCCACCACCCCGAAGAGTTGGTCGGAGCCTTCTTTATTAATGTCGACTTCCCGCGAGACCAACGCGTGAAGTAGTAATGGTGTTTGTCGGGGCTTTGGTTGATCCGGTACATGTGGTGCCACTCACGGGCAGTAGGGAGACCCAAATTTAGGTCGAGCCACACCAATAGCACCCCAACAAGGTGACACCACCCGTTGGGAGACAGCTGGAAGGGGGAGAGGTTGTAAGACCCCAGCACCTCGCTGAAAAAGGGGTGAACGGGCAGGCCCGTCCCGTTCTCCATGGCCGCCGTATAGAAGGCTGCGAACCCCGGGAGCGGGTCGAAACACCTATTGGAGGAGCGGGGCACCGAATACCTCACCCCCTTGCACGGGACAGAGACAGCGAGAGCTTTCATCATCTCTCGGGTGACTATAGACGCAGCCCCAAGTACGCGATGAGTCCTCCAGTCGGAGGGAAGAACATAATCGCCGGCGATCTTCGGCTCCTTGAAATCTATAATCATCGGGCGATTGCCTGAACCAGACGCTTCGCCGCTGGCCCGGGATTGATCTAACCCTCGGAAGGCCTCTGACAAAGCCTGGTGATCACGCGGATCAGAACCAGAACTCTCATCCGACGGGACCTTAGCGTCGCTCGACCCCGGCAACTCCGGACCTTGGAACACCAGACTCCAATCGGGGGCCACAAAGTCAAGAGGGTTCGGAACCCTAGCCGGAGACGGAGTAAATGGCGGCGTCAGATTCGCGCCCCCAGATTGAGAACCATCGCGGTTCTGGGAATCTGAGCTCGATGAACTCGTCATTCACACAATAAAACAGATCTTTGGGAAATAAGAAGTTAACTTAAAATCGAAAAAGGGGAGAGGAAAGAGCCCCGGTCAGCCCTACTTTTCACCAGGAGTCCCCAAAACCCAGAAAGCCAAACCACACAAAGATTCAACAAAAAGGTGCATATTAACGAAATGCACTACCTTCGATTAGGTGGAAGAATGAAGACCCACGGAAGAAGTTGAAAGAACGCCGCGTAACAGCTGGAAAAGACAAACGATCGCTCGAAATCGCCTAGAGAAGATGAAGGAACAATTGCGTTGGTAAAAGTGAAAAGAGCGCGCGTCCCAAACGACGGTTATACCTCAGCGCCTTCTCAACTTCCCCAAATCGACCACCACTTTCGCGAAAATTACGCAACTGCCACCTAACTTTGCCGCCCAAAAACCCGAAAGCACCTCGCAGAAGCAGGTCGCACAAAGCAGTTCGACAGAATACAGAACGACGTAAATACAAAAGCAAAAGGGGCTCGAGGGCCCCCGAATAAGATAATAAGGGCTCCGTGCTCGAATGTACGACGAATATCGTCTGCAAGCTTATAAAAAGACCCCATACTACGAACACATTAAGTTCATCGGGGCACCCCAGGTGGTCAAAAACAGAAATGAGACAGAACCCGAACTGTCCAAACCATCACCGTGGATTCGGGCCCGCGGTGACGGCACCCGCAGCAGCTTCCCGGGGCTGCGCGAGTGAGGACTCCCACAGAGGAATTGGTCCTCTGAGCCGAGAGGTGTCCACGAACACCCAAAAAATGAAGCCGGACCACCCATGAGGTAGTCCAAAGGGCCGAAACCGGGGACATGAATCAACTGAAAGTAAGTTCGATCATTTCTTTTTGGCTCGACAGGTCATGACAGACATAACCAGCCAAGCCAAAGGGGCTATTGTTGGGACCAGATCGAATCCGGCCCATTTAGAATTTTGGTAAAGGGCTGATGATGAATCCGGCCCAGGACAACCGAGCCATACTAGCTCACGATAACTAAAGCTCAGGTCGAACCGCAACCCAACAAGAGGGAGAAGAAGCTCGCTGAGGCCAGGGATAGTTCGACTGACCCAAAAAGCAGTCCGAATACCAGAAAGGGAGTTCGAAGTACCAGTATAGACCCTCCAAGCCAAACCGCGACCGACCTCAAAGAAGAGAGAGCTCGCCAACGGCTAATAAGCGATACTTGCGGAAGACTCAAACTACCTGACGGGTGAGCCACCCCGATTATCCAGGAGATGCCCCCTAACCACTAAGCGAAGACCTCGGAAACCCTAGGAAAGCCCTGCCTCTATAAAAACCTCCTCCCAAATAAGAGAAGAAACATCTATCCTACGGTGGACAAATCAACGATTCTACTCCAATTTTCTCTGAGCTAGCTTTTAAGTGTTTTGCTTCTAGCATATTGTTACGTTGTACTTTTATTTTAAACAGCATTCTATGCATATCTCTGTTCTTAGTTCTCGGGGCTCCAATATCTGAATAATTGAACCCGCAACAATTGTTAAGTCTGTCGGATGTTAAACAAACATCGAGATTAACATTTGTATTATGCATGCACACGTAGTTGACTCAGTCAACGCGGTAATTATAACATATGGGGACAAGAATATTATGTGTTCGATAATTTGCGATATAATTCGTAATTGTCGTAATAATGATGTCGGTTTTTAACCGACGTGTTAATGATGTCGGTTTGTAACTGACAAGACAATGATGATGTTGTAAAGTCTCGATATTAAGTGTCGAAATGTAACCATCATAAGCACTTAGTATTTGGTTTATAATGTCATGACATTAGTGACGAGAGACGTAACCTTTGACACCATAATGCTCGGTTTGTAACTGTTGATCGTATTTAATTATCGATCGTAACCCTCTGGGTGGTCATGTCTATAAATAGGCATGTATAGCAGTATAGGAGCTGTCTCCGGTCCCTTAAACATCCGATAAGAGACAAGCTCACTTAGCCAGATACTGCATCTTTATTCCCATATTACTGCATATTTTTCGATGTTTTCAAGCAACTCAGTTTCTCCTCCATTCAGTTCGCCGGAGTCTTTCCGATTGCGGTGCTACCTCGAAAAAGACGAAGCTGTTTTACCTTTGGGGACAATCGCTGGTTAACGAGCACTACGTTGGCGAATTCGTCTTGCAGGAAGAGGGATTCATCGACTCGCCTGTTTTGTTGTTTAATTTATTTTTATTTCATTTATTTCCATACTAGTAGTACTTGCAGTCTTACTTTTAAAAACTTGCATTACTAGACACATTATGCTGGAGAGTTTTCAGACCTGTTCAACATATCTCTTTTCCAACAAATATTGTTAAAAATTTTCAATTATGAATTTCGACTATTTAATTATTTTATTTTAAAAATATTTAAGATTGTATCTGTAAATTAATATAAAGCATAATATCAAATATGAAAAATCAATATTTCTATTTAAAATAATAATATGGACTATATGATCCGTGATTGTAAAATATTTACGATTGAATGCCTTTGGAAGATTTACTGTTATACAGTTTTAATAACATTTTGTAAGAAAAGTTAATAGCATACAACAAATGTCATTATACCATCTTTATGAGACTTTAAATCAACAATTCAATTTGAAAATAAATGATCATAAATTGAATATTAAAGAAATTAAAAGTCCAAACATTTAGATATATACTAAATGATGTATGTTTTTTTTTTCAAATTCAATACAAATCACCAGTTTAGTCAAAATTATTCTAAATCAAGTAAATATAGGATTGAGTTTTTATTTCTTTTTTTTTTTTTCCTGTACGAAACACTTTATAGATTCGTAAAAAAATAATGTTATTAAATAAAACACCATAGACTTTTGTAAATGTTGTTTAGGATTTTATGATTTTCATATATCTCATATATATATAAATTTTTTTATTGTCTTGCCTAATTTTTTTTTTATTGTCTTTCACGAATGATTTGACACAATTTTTCTTTTCAACCTTCCAAACCACATCATTTAGAAATGTTCAAGTCAATTTAAAGTTAATTTATAAAAGTGATTTGAAAAAGTATAAAATAGAATATATAGATATTTTTATAGTAAAATTTAAGTATTTTTCAAACATTTTAAAAATAAGACAAATAAATTGAAAGAATAAAAAAAAAAATTCTCAATTAATTTACGATATAATTGTACTCTTTGTATTACGATACTACGACATAGTATAATAAATTTTGTATTTCAATAGACTTATTGGTCTATTAAAACTTAAAAAAATATGATATTTTTAATAATATTTAATATAATAATTTTGTGCAACACACAAGTGAAATACTAATATTATTTAATAACATGGAATGCCGATAAACCCAACCAGCTTTCTAACCCTGAAAAATATGGTATTTACATAGTTTAAAATAATTTTACTAATTAATAAATAAGTTAAAATTTCAATTTTATATTTCCTTTATTCAGATTATATGGTCCAATTTAATTTATTAAATATCATTTAATATTTAAACAAAATTTCAACATTATCCTTATTTAAAGTATTAATTAATTTTTTATTTTCACAATATTATATTTAATATTCATATTTTGTAAAGTTATTGAGGAGTGTAATTGTAAATTATCAAATAAAACAATACTAAATATAGAACTTAGACCATATAGTTGAAGGCAAAAACTTGCGTCAGACAGACTTAAACTATTTAGGCGGGTTTTATCCTACCCAAATGGGTTGACCCATCCCAAATAGGATTTATTAATCCCAATTAGGGTATACTATATGGATTTGGGTTTGGGTTAATGGATAAAACCCGCCTAAATTGTTTAGGCTTGCCTAACCCAAGACCTTCCCATAGTTGAAACATCTGGGTTTCGGAATCGGGGAATGGAATGATTCCGAAACCCACCGTTTGGTTATCGGGTATCATTCCCGTGGGAATGAGTTGATTCCCAAAAACTTGGGAATCCCCATTCCCCCATAATTTGGTGGGTTTGATTCCATTCCCAAATTTTATGCTTAAATTTGTTTTTTATATTTTAATTTTTAATTCCAATAATATTAATATTAAGATAATAATATTAGATTAGTAATTAAAAATATAATAATAATAATATTACTATAAAATATTATATTAATTATGATGTTATATAAAATTATAATTAATATATAAATATATTATTATATAATCTTAATTATAATATAAAATATTATTATAATTATATTTTATTAATATGAGCAAATATATTATAATAATTATACATATATATAATTTAAAATTATATATTAATAATCTTAATATAATTATATAATTATGATATCATTATAAAACATTATAGTAATTATGATACTATATGAAATTATAATTAATATATAAATGCATTATTATATAATTTAATTATAATATAAAATATTATTATAATTATATATAATTATTATATTTAGTAATATAAATAAATAAATAAATAAAATATTATTTTAATTATATATTATTATTATATTTAGTAATATTAGTAAAATAAATAAATATATATAATATCTTTTAATTATATATTAATAATAATATTATTATTATAATATTCATAATATAATTTAAAATTATATATTACTAATCTTAATGTATTTATATAATTATGATATCATTATAAAATATTATATTAATTATGATAATATATTAAATTATAATTAATATATAAATGTATTATTATATAATCTTAATTATAATATAAATATTGTTATAATTATATATTATTATATTTAGTAAAATAAATAAAAAATATATTATGTAATATTATTTGAACTATATATTATGAATACTATTATGATTATAATATTAATAAAATTATACTAATTATTTAAAAATATATTAATTATAATATAAAATATTGTTATAATTATATTATTATATTTAGTAATAATAGTAAAATAAACCAATAAATATATTATATAATATTATTTTAATTATATATTATTAATACTATTATTATTATTATTTTAATATTAATACAATTATATTAATTATTTTAAATTAGTCATTTAACAATACTATAATTTCAAATAAATATATAATATTATTTTAATTATATATTATTATTCATATATATTTAATATTATTTTATTTTTATTATCAAATTAATTATTATTATTATTATTATTATTTGTGTATTATTTATTTATTTTTCATAATATATGAACTTAAATAATTTAAAATGATTCCAAACCCATCTTATATACCAAACATCTTTATTGGAATGCTTAAACCCATACCCATTCCCTTTACTATCAAACCCATACCCATACCCATACTCATAGTGATTCCGACACTTATACCAAACGCCCAAGTATTAAATTTGAAAATATATGGCACTATATTTGTATATTTCTCTAAATCAAATGCACTTTAAAAAGTGCTTTAAGAAACCCACCGTTTGCCTATTACTTTATGATCCACTTTCCCTGCAAGCAAAGCTAGACTCCAACAACACCCGAGTCAAAATAGATTAAAGTATTAAACCCACTTCTCACCCCACATCGATATGTGTGTGTGTTCTTGCTTGGGAATTCAGAAGATTTTCAACATGAGATTTTCCTACCCTTTTCATTGTTTCGTATTTCTTCTCACTCAAATAGCAGTCAGCTTCAATTCAGTGTCATCAGTGCCTGATGGAGCTCTTGTTACTGAGCTTCCTGGATTTAGTGGCAGTTTTCCTTCCAAGCACTACTCTGGGTATGAAATACAATCGATCTTTTCACTCTTTCCTGAATTTTTCCTATATTTTCTGCTTTTCTTGAATGAACTTCTTGTTTTTAAGGTTTTTTTTTTTGGTTTGAGATCAAATGAACTTGTAATTCTGATTCTGAATAAAGAGATTTCTCACTCTCTCTGCACTCACAGGTATGTGACCATCGATGCGAAGAGGTTGTATTACTATTTTGTGGAGTCTGAAAGGAATCCATCAGAGGATCCTGTTGTACTTTGGCTGAACGGCGGTCCGGGGTGCTCTAGCTTTGATGGCTTCATTTACGAACACGGTAATCGGAGCTTCTCTCTCTCTCTCTACATAAACGTGCCTTAATGTTTTTTAATATTGATTCCTTATTTCTTTTGACAATATCTTGATCATTTTCATAAAGCTCTATTCTGGGTAAAAATTATATCCTTTGGATGCTATCTTGTTAGATAGAAGGTTAGAAGGTGCATTCTTTTTTTGAATGTGTCTTTGAGTGGAAGATGTTTGGGTTTATATCTATTTTGATTCATTTGGTCATGTAATAAGGCAAATATTCAGTAAGCTTTCAGATTGTTTTACCTAATTCATTCAACATCATATGTGGTACAGGGTCTGGTGTATCATTAATTTGGCACATAAGCAAGAAGTGGGTCTATTTGGTGATTGTAGAAGTTATTTCTTGAAATTTACTTTACTGTTTTGTTGAGTATCCCCCTCTTGAAATGGCTAAGTAGCCTTCACAAGCAATTGTTTGGTTTGTCTCCTCACTCCTAAGATGTTCAATCCATCCATGTCACAATTAACCTTGAAGTTATAATGATTTTCTTTTTTTGTCGGTAACTTAAAATGGACTTATGTTTATTCAGAAGTTTTAATTTGTTGATAATTTTGTGCGAGTTGAATTTCAGGCCCCTTTAATTTTGCAAAGGAGCCACATGGTGGCCTTCCCACCTTGCTTATTAATCCATACAGCTGGTCCAAGGTTATAATTCTTGATATGATAAAATCTCATTTCTTCGTTGCACTATCACCTCTCTGGACTTGAACTTTGGTTACCAATTTGGCATTCCAGGTATCTAGCATCATATATCTAGACTCCCCTGCCGGTGTTGGATATTCTTACTCGAGAAATGCATCTGATTACTTAACAGGAGATCTGAAGACTGCTTCAGATTCTCACATATTTCTCCTCAAGGTGAAATAGCCCCTTGCAATACAATACTTGAATTGTATAAAGTTCTATTTTGTGTTTCTATGCTGTGTATGTACAATATATTTTCTTTGTTCATTTGTCCTTTACTGCCAATAACTTGGTATGTCGCCTGTCTAGTGGTTTGAGCTCTACCCAGAATTCCAAGCTAACCCATTTTACATATCGGGTGAATCCTATGCTGGAATCTATGTCCCAACTTTGGCTTATGAAGTAGCTAACGGTAAAATTGTTCATAACATGCGAAGTGTTTCTGTTTCGAGGATGTACATATTTATTTTTCTTGTCGTGATTTTATAGGAATTGATGCTGGTGTAAAGCCTATCCTCAACCTCAAGGTATTTACAGTTTTTCATATATTGAGCATCCTGTTTTTAAGCAAGAACTGATTTAACTTTTTACTTGCAGGGGTACTTGGTGGGAAATGGAGTTTCTGATGATGTGTTTGACGGCAATGCTCTTGTTCCATTTGCGCATGGAATGGGCCTTATCTCAGATGAACTTTTTGAGGTATGTGGCACTTACATGTTTTACGTCGTGCAAGTGCTATATTCATTCATATTCCAATGCAATGCATTTGAAGAAAAGTATGATGCATGTGTAAAACACTGCAGAGAGTTAATGCTTCACACTGCAGGCAATATTCTTGTACTTACATGCTTTCACACTGCAGGCAGTTAATGCTGAATGTAATGGTAATTATTACAATCCGACGGATCTGAGTTGTGAGAACAAGCTATTCAAAGTTGATGAAGTAAGTCTACTTCTCAAAACTCTTGGAAATATGTAGTTGTTGTGTTATATTCATTTCCTTTTGAGTTGTTTCAGGCAATCAAGGACCTAAACATATACGACATTCTTGAGCCGTGTTATCATGCCCCGCGTAGTATTATTACACTCGAAAACTCAGCCATGCCGCTAAGCTTTAGGAGATTGGGTGAAACTGAAAGGCCATTACCTGTTAGGAAAAGAATGTTCGGTCGTGCATGGCCTTTTAGAGCTCCAGTTAGAGAGGGATACGTCCCTTCTTGGCCACAACTTCTGAATAATGAAGAAGTTCCGTGCACGGTGAGTAACTTTCCCAGTTATTCAGTTAAACTTCCTATGTTGCCATTATTGACAAAATTACATATTTGTAATTGACTATGAAAAAACGAATAGTAATGAGACTACATAATCGGGACATTACAAAATGGTTCCCTTCATTTATTCAAACAAGGATCATTTCCAAAGAATTTATGATTGGCAAAACATGTAGGATGAAGAAGTGGCGGATGCATGGCTGAATGATGAAGCTGTTAGGAAGGCACTCCATGCTGACAGTGTAAGATATACATTTTGTGGTCTGGGTGTGATTGATTCTTGAAGTAGCTTACTAAAAATGATAGTGGGGGCTCTGAGCAGGCGGATTTGGCTGGGGAGTGGGTTTTATGCACAGACCGAATTAGATTTCATCATGATGCTGGGAGCATGATCAAGTATCACAAGAACCTCACATCACGTGGGTATCGAGCCCTCATATACAGGTACGTTCCCAATACTATAATATTAGTTCCGTATGCATGCATATAGTGTTGTTTAGTTTATATAGAGGGTTGTGTGGCACAGCGGAGATCACGACATGTGTGTTCCATTCACGGGGAGTGAAGCGTGGACAAGATCTCTTGGGTACAAGACCATCGATGAGTGGAGGGGTTGGTATGTGAATGGCCAAGTGGTTGGGTATGTATAACAATTTCACATACAGAGTCAGTATGTATCTAGTCTAGTTGAAAAACAGAACAGAAGCAGTTGATATATTATTACCTCACAGGTACATTCAGGGGTATGACAACAATCTCACTTTTCTCACAATCAAGGTATGTAATGTAACTAACACTCACTCAAACATGATCATGTATATTCATAGGCATTATTGGTGATTGATTGTATGTTGATGTTTGTGTAGGGAGCCGGACACACGGTGCCAGAATACAAACCCCTGGAGTCGCTCGAGTTCTATTCGCGCTTCCTCGCCGGTGCCAACATCTGACCACCAACTTCACCTTCTTTACTGCAAATTGCTTAACAATCTCAAATTACACTCCATTATGATTACTTGCGTCCCTATAATATTCCAATTATCAAATCTCCAATTTCATCTTTCTCAAATCTATTATGTTTATATAAATAACTGTATAGAATTCAGTTCTAAGAAAATAACGCAATTTCAATTAGCGGGTAACGGAATAAATAATTTATTTTCAGAGCTGATTTCACTAGAATTATTATTGGCATGTTGTAATTTGATATAGAATTTATAATAAATGCTATAATTTCTTAAGTTATTTAATGCAAGCTCAAAGCGTCTTGCCTTTTTAACATTGGGTACGTTAGCTTTATATAAATGGATTTTTTCTTCTTCAAAAAAACTAAATTAAACTGACAGAGTAAGATCAAACTAAAGTTTAATTTATTATTTAATAAATTTACATAAACTTATGAGTCTAAATCTCAGTATTTTTGTTCACCTAGGAAGCCTCAACCTGATTTTCCAGTTCAGTTTTCCTTCGATATTCAATCTCTAACTCGTAACATTAAATTTTTTTTTATCAATTTATTATATTATATATTTGATAAATTAAAATAATTTTAAGATTCGTAATTATTAATAAATTGACAATTACATGAAATTAAAAAATAATTTCTAAAATAGACAAATTTGAGCAATTAAAGTATAACTTTTAAATATTAGAATCAATTTAAATAAATAATAAAGACTAAAAATGAAATTACAATTATTATTTGAGAAATAAAAATGCGAAAGATATAAAATATTCAAACAAACAATTTATAAACTATCAATATTTGTAGAGAAATTGAGAGAATATTAAAACATTATGAATATAAACTATAAAAAGAAATCTATTAAAAAAAAATGGCAGCCGACACCATTGCCCACCTCTAAACCCTAATTTTGCACGGCCAACACCATTGCCACTTCCGCCGTCCCCGTCGCCATCACCTCGGTCACCATCGTCTTCCCTTTTCTATCAAAGTAATAGAGAAGAAATAAAAAAAAAACCCTATACCGTTCCCCGTCCCCATCTCCAGTGCCCCGGGATCCTTCCCGGCCTACTGTGCGTTGACGGGATCCGATCCCGTCCCGGAGTAGCGGAAGCAGCCAGCGTTGGAGAGGTCGCCGGAAAAAAATCGTGGCCGCCGGGATTCTCCCGGGGTGCGTTGGAGATGGTCTCATCACTGCAAATTACAGTCGAAGCGTAGAGCTGAATTCAAAAGGGGAAAACAGCAAAAATGGCGCTGAGAAAATTGGCACCTAAATTCCAATTTGTCAAACGACTCTGCAACAATTCCTCGCCATCATTGCTTCTCATATATAATCCCCACTTCATATTTCAGACTCCCCGGTAATTAGTTTCTTCAATTTTTTTTTCTTCTGGAGTGAAGATTCAGCGTGTGATATTCTATTTTCGTTGCAAACAGTTGAATCCCATTTCATCATTTCAATGAAAAAAGTGTTAGTATTTAGAGGTTGCTGATCATTGTAGGTGCAGGATTGTTGGCAGAGTTATACCTATTGCTTTAGGGAATAATGTGCATTATGAGATTGGAGGGAAAAGATGTAATTTTGGCGGCGTTTCTTGTTTCCATTCGGGTCGTGTCTTGAGAAAAGTGGAGCCTGAGTTGGAGCGGGGTGAACTCAACCCCGGCGTGGATGATGGGTGTCAGGTTCCGGTCATGAAAAGGAAGAAATTGAAAGGAAAGAGAGCAGTGGTGAGGTGGTTAAAACACTTCAGGTGGAAGAAGAAGAAAGCTTTTGAGAGGATGACTGCAGAAGAGAAAATTCTTGACAAGTTGAGGAAGGTGGGAAATCTTGAATATAATCTTGCTTTCGTGTTGTTGTTTGGGTTTTTGATCTGTGAGTAGCAATGTAGGTTTTAGAGAAACTATGATTCGAGTGTGTGGTGCCGAATGTTGTTGGTTACAATCATGCACGAGTCCTCAGGGTCTGTAGTTGGTTTTTGCAATACAATTTAGTTATCTATGAATAGATATGAAGTCACTTTTGCCAATTCCTTGATCGATTGTCTTGATGATCATTGCAAATGCGATGGAGCTTTTAATGATTTTTTTTTAATATATTTTTTAATACTGTGTTTGATTGAGTGTGTGTTTATATGATCTTAGTGGTGTATGAATAGATTTAAACCATATTCGAGAATTCTCTTGATCAGATTACATTTTGTATGTTTCAACGATCATTGCATATATGGTAGAGCTTTTTGTGATTCTGTGATGCTTTGATTCATTTCTGCCTGTAAGGATTAGGATAGATGTAATGTGACAAGAATGGATAGAAACTGACTCCTGTTTGGCCTGAAATCTGTAGTAGGCGAGCATTTGCATGGCTTTATTTTGCTCTTGATTTGGTTCAGAGCGAGGACTTTTCAGTTTTCCTTGTTTTGGTATGTGTTAAATGAGATTCTCTATTTGTGGTAGACGAACATTTGTAATGCTTTATTTTGCTCATGATTTGGTGCAAAGCAATGAGCGTTCAATTTTCGTTGTTTTGGAATGTACTATATGAGATTCTGATGAGACATTGTTTCAATGGTTCGCCAAGGCCCGGAGGAAAGAGGAAAGATTGGTAGAAGCTCTCAGAAAAATTGAGCCTAAAGAGACATCAGAGACGGCCCATGATCCTGAAATACTGACCCCCGAAGAACACTTCTACTTTTTGAAGATGGGTGAGAAGTGCAAGAATTACGTCCCAGTTGGAAGGCGTGGGATATATCAGGGCGTTATACTGAACATGCACTTGCATTGGAAGAAGCACCAGACGTTGCAAGTCATAGTGAAGACATTTTCTCCGGAGGAGGTGAAAGAAATCGCTTGGGAGTTGGCAAGATTGAGTGGTGGGATTGTGCTCGATATTCGGGATGATAACACCATTATTATGTACAGAGGGAAAAACTATGCTCAACCCCCAACGGAGATTATGTCTCCTAGAGAAACTCTCTCGAGAAAGAAGGTCTTGCTGTCAAAACCCCTTACCCTTTCAGTACTCTTTTCGTTGATGTTGTAATGCTAAGAGATTTCTGGAGGCTAATGCTTGTATATTGATGTGTAGGCTCTAGATAAATCGAGGTATAGGGATGCTCTGAGAGCTGTGAAGAGATATATCCCGAGACTAGAGCAGGAGCTCCAGCTGCTACAAGCTCAGGCTGGAAGCAAAACTAGTATGAGCGAAGAAACGCAACCTATTGATGATGGTAACGTTGATTCTGGAAACCTTTCCAATCAACAGTTTGAGGGATCGGGTAGGTTGAATGAACTACTGGCTAAGAGTGAGGAGAATGACACCAACTCGAGCATAGAGTCAGACATGGCTTCAGATTCTGAAGATCTGACAGATATGTTTGAGACAGATTCAGACGCGGAAACACAGGAGAAAGACGAAAAACCTCTTTACATGGACGAGCTAGAAAAGTTTCCAATGCAGAGTGACAGAGAGGATGACGATTTTGAAGAACATCTGCGCAGAATATCTGCCGATTCCAAGAAGGAAAAATCGTGCGACAGAGATGTAGAGTCGTCTGATCTTGATGAGGTTGATCGATTGGTTCTGCGAGCTGCCTCACTTTTGAAGAAAAAGAGGAGATAATCAAACTATATGCTTCACTCTTTGATGATTATAGCACAGCTCTTCATTTTGGCCTAACTAGATGGTGTCTTCTGCATGAAGAACAAAGAGACTTAAGTCAAAATTTTGAGCATCAATCACCGTGGCAACAGGTGAAAACACTGCCATTTTGGTCCCATCAGAGCCCCCCCTCCTCAGACAAACCCAACCAGACGCGGCGGCGCCAATGCCAGAGAGACGACGGTATTTATTTGGTTTCTCTGCTGCTGCTGCTAAGTTCTGTATTTCTGGTTTTGACCGTTTATTATTGAGATGAAATTACACTGATAGAGTTAGTTGAGGGAATAAGCAAGGAGTTCACTTTTAGTTAGAATTCTGTTAGATAGTAATATCTCTCTTCTGAAACTGTAGTCTTATAAATAGAGGAAGTAGTATCAGTTAGGAGATCTCTTCTATTTTCTTATATTAGGCAGCTTTTAGCTGAGGGCCTCTTCCGAGGATTGTATCGAGTCATTTCTACTTTCTAATAAACGATCCAATCCATCTTTCGGTTCTAATAAAAGATCCATCTTTCGGTTCTATCGTACACTATTGCAGCCACGAAGCTAGGCCTCAACATTACTATACATTAATCTGTTGGGCCTCAACATTACTATACATAAATCTGTTGTACATTGATAAGAGCTTCATCTCTTACAGAAGCTAGGTAGCAAATGGAAACAACATATTCTTGTAGTGAAACTAACTCAGAATCCTGCACACACATATATATACTACAAAAAACAACAGCAACATCAAATCACACAATTATCTATCCGTTGCCCAATGTCAATGCTTCAGCCATAGCTTCAGCTTCTGCTTTTTTCACATTCTCAACCACTGCCAGAATTTTTGAAGACATCCGGTCGGCTTGGCCTTCGACTGTCGAAAGAAGGTTGATTAGTCTCTCTCTGTAAGCCGCGCACAATTCTTCTTGCTTCTGCAGCTCCCGTGCAAGTTCTTGGATTCTCTTGTCCTTGTCTAGCTGCATTGATGAATGGATACGCAAAGTTTCAACTTCTGTAGCAACAATTGGAACAAGAGATATGTAACAGAAGCAAATCACTGTAAAAGACCGATTGATGGCATACCACATTCGTGTATTCATGAGCAGTGACAACTAAGGGGTGGTTGTGTTCCTTAACAAACCGTGTCACTGACCATTTTCCAGACTTCTCCAGCTTAAACAGTATCGTCGCCTTGCAGCCCTCACGTGCGCTAGGCCGTGGCTTTTTCTCAGGCCCGGCTGTGCCTTTTGTATTCGGAGAAAAGCCTTGTTTGTTACATCCAAGCCGGCGAGCAAGAGTTCTGCCATCCATCTCAGAACGACGGTGTTGCATGACACGCACAACGAATCCTACCCTCCTAGCATAGTCGTTGTAAAACCTCCTAGCATCATCTTCTGAGTCGAATTCCATGCCTACATGCGGCTCAATAACTTCACCTCCTTCTGCAGACCATGTCTTCTCATCGTCAGCTTCAATAAGGTCATCTTCTTCCGAGTCCCTCGAGTTCAGGTCCTCTTTATCCGAGTCACCAGCGGTTGCTTCTATCACTGCAACGTCAATGAGAAGCCAAAATTAACATGCTGCAGACAAAGCAATCTAATATGAAATTTCAAGGCCTCAAAGGTTATATACTAGTATCATTTCCCCACCATGATGGAGAAAATCTTGACCATTTTAGGGGATGATTTATAAGAGTTTTCCATGCCCATAACAAGGGTTCTTTTGTTCAATATTGATAGGTAAACATGAAAAAGATATCATTCTTGACTGCAACTGTTCTATTAGAGAGGCCCTCATTCAATAACTAAAAGATTATATGTTTTCTCACAAATTAGTGGCCACATGCATCAACACAGTAAAAAAAGAGAGTGAAAATTAGGGTTCTATCATTCTATAATCAATCTTACAAGACTCGAGAATCCAATATGCATAACTATCAGTTACACAGGCAAATCAAGAAGGCTGTTGGCTACATCAGGAAATGGCTAAACTCTGTGTTTCAACTCCTTTTCTCTGTTTCAAATCTTAAAATCTCCATGAACTTATGCAATTTCTCCTGAACAAAAGAATCAATTCATGCTGATTTTCCCAAAAAGATTTCCGAAGGTAATTACTTCTCACAATTGGATTTGGAGTGAATGTGCAAGTAAGTACATTCGCTAATTTCTATTAAACTAAACAACATCAACAAAAGGTTAAGCCTCAAATAAGCAAGAGCGACATTAAACACAATCCAATTCCAAAAAGAAATTGAAATACCTATCAACTATCCGCAAATCACATTCTTGCTGAAATTCCAACATCGCACAACCCCAATTCGAATTAAATCAAAATTAACAACAAATTCCACATGCCCGCCAAAAAAAAATCGGAAATTTGATTCCGATACATGAAGAAAGGAAAGCCCAATTGAAACAACTCCAGCTTAGGTATCAAAGAACGAAATACGCATACAATTTCAGAAATTTGAAAAAGCAAAAAGCAGAATCTTACTCGTAGATGGAGAGAAATTACAGGGCGAAGAAGGAATTTGGAGAGAAGTAATCAAGAAAAGTGAAAGTGAGCAGTTTTTGGGTGATATATTCCCAGTTTTGAAGCTGAATTCCGTAGTGTATGGGCACCCACCCGTGCCAGAACTTCCTCATTTCTCATGTTTTTTTTAAGGAACTTCTTTTCCTTTTTTCCTTTTTTTTTTTAAATAGAAAAAACCTTTTATTAGTAGTTCTTTAAAAAAAAAAAAACTTAATTAGTCATCATAGTAAAGATCAACTTACTCAAATTCATTTGAATATTTAATATCAGTGGGTATTGGGTAACATGTAAAGTTTTCTAGTAAAAAAAAAAAAGCATGAGAAGTTTTTATTTTTAATTTTTTTTAATGGATAGAAACGACTTAGAGAGAGAGAGGATTCTAGATCTGCATTTAAAACCTATCAGTCAAAATTATAACAGCGGTTACAAGAGGGGAAGCTAGTACAGTTTTATGACCCAAACTTTCTTGTACGCTGCCTAACAACGTCTTGTAAGTATTCAGTTACCCTTATTTTTCACCTTCTCCTGTGGTCGAAATTTGAATCTTGATTGTGCTTGGATATGTTGTGATGCATGTGGCGCCATGGGTTTTGTTTGATTAATCCTGATTTTGTGCAGCCAGCATTAGTTATTCTTAATTTCCAGCTGTTGAATTAGCAAAGCCCATTTGCAGATTTGATGCTATCCGCTCTTGTTGATTTCATTGTTCCGGTTGAAACTATAACCAACCCTTTTCTATGTGTTGTGTTGAAAATTTGGACATTGTGGATTATTTGTTAATCTCTTGGAATGAATTCACCTTTCCTTTTCGTTTAGTGCAGCATGCCATTGCCAGCTTCAGCAACACAACATGAAAAAATGACAACTAATTCAAAATCCACCAAGATTTTCATTAATCAGAGCTCAAAATATGCAATAACACGAGTGAAGTGGATGATAAATAAAAGGGTCAATGCAGGAAAGCATAAACGGCGGTGGAGATGTAAACCACAAGAGCAGAGGAGACCAAAACAATCAAGGCGGCGACGGCGTGGACAGTGGATTTGCTCCCGCACGACAGCATTCCCAGCCTAATCTCGATCACGTTCACCATCGACAGCATCAAGAACAAGCACCCCATCACGGATCCCGTCGCAGACGCCATCATCCCGAATCGCAGCACCTTCAGATTGATGTGAGCCCTAAAGATCTCGTCCACATCCTTGCTGTTCAGCAGATTGATGGCCAGCTTCAGCCCCTGCGCCACCAGAGAGGAAAACAGGAAGAAGCTGAACGAAACCACCTCAAAAACCAGCAGCTTCTTCGCCACCTCCACGCCGGCGTCGCAGGCGGACGGATTCTCCAGGCTGTGCTGACCCGGCGTAGTCAGGGAGAGGCCGACGAAGACCGCGATTGTGAAGAGGGAGTTCACGTTCACCAGGCCGTCCAGGGCGGTCACGTGGACACTGGTGGTGGTGGTGGTGGCGGCGGCGGCGGAATTGGTCCGCGACTGCGGCGGTGAGTACCGGTAGTCGTCTGCAGATCTGCGAGAGATTCGAAATATCGACAAAGAAGAAAAAAGCGAAACTGGTTAAAATTCAACAATGATGCTGGATTGATGAGAAGGGAGTTTTTTTTTTTTTTTTTTTTTTCTTACGCCGACATGGTTTGGGGTTTGTGGCGGTGGCCGGCAAAAGCGGTTGGATTTGCAGGTGGAGATTGCTGCTGTGGAAGCGCTGAGAATGCACATTGCGGCACAAATTATTTTTGGCTTTAGTAAAAGGGGAGAGAGAGAGAGAGAGAGAGAGAGAGAGGGAATTCTTTGCTTTTTGAACTTTAAATTCTTGATTCAATGCCATCATGGGGGCTCAAATCCTCTGTCCCATATTGTGTTCCACTTGGTGTTTCATTGTCTCGATTACTAATTTTAAATTATGTTTTTACGAAAATAAAAATCAGGTATAATACAATATGGTCTAATTGATTTATAAGAATAAAAAACAAAATTTTATAAGAACACAAATTATAGTTATAAATTAATCAATTTTAATAATTAAATTTTAGTTAAAAATTGAAAAATAATTACTAAAAAATATTATATACCCTAATTGGGTGGGATGAACCCTATGGTTGAACTTATAAAATTAATCCAAATTATAATAAATTAAGATTATAAAAAAATATTAAATAAAAATTAATAATTTTAATAGTGAAACAGGGAGTGGAACACAAAAAATGGGACAGAAGATCTCATGCTGGCATGTGCTACGGATGTAGATAATTCAAGAGGTAATGTCTTTTTTTTAAAAAAAAAACTAGTATTGCACCCCACGCGATGCGTGGAAACTTTAATTTTTTGTATTAAAATAATATTATTTTATAATTTATTTATTATAAAAATAATATGCATTTTGTTTAATATTCATAGGGATTTTAAAATGATTTTTTGTAAGCCTCATATAAGTTTTTAATTCAAAACAATGTTTAAATTTTTATTTTCTTGAAAATCCAAAAAACATGTATTTAGTTTCTTGATGTGGATGTGTTTCTCCACATAATTTTTAATTTTCAATGTTAAACAATATTTTTAGTGCGTGATAACTTTCAAATTATTTTACAAAAATATCTTGAACGTTGAACTTCTTATTTCTTTCTCTCCATTTTTAGAACAAAAACACATTTTTATTATTGATTATGCAAATTATTTTTTTGCATCATTGAATAAACATTTTAATTATGTGCATTGATGCATACTTGATGCATATTAATAAACTTGTACCTTGAACTTCTTGACATGCAACTTGATATGCTACTTGAATGTATTGAAGATTTACACTAAATCTCACTCACTTATAAACTCTTTAATATTTTCAATTATTATATTATAATACGATCATTGTTATTGTACTTTATTGATATGTTTTATGAGTTTTTGGTAATAATTTCAAGGAGCACAAGTATTATCACCAATATCATATGTAGTAAGCATATGCGTTCTTGCCAAAGAT
>JAPKLW010000827.1:91074-138104 GCA_026898455.1 Plectranthus barbatus | reverse complement strand
GGGCCGACTTGTCGATTGGGCCTGGGCTCGTGGGTCTGGCCCCAACACATGGTCTATGAAAATGAAATATGATTGCATAATATAAGAATATTGGTTTAATATTTTAAACATTTGATTCATATAACATTTTAAATAAATGTACAAATAATTTATGAATAATCTTAATTTATCAAATATATTATCAATTACTATACTATATTATATTTCTCCTACTCTTATAACTAAATGAAAGAATTTTAGTCAAAGTCAAATTTTAGGGTTTTTTTGAGTAGGGACCATAGGTTGGCACCGTGGGTCGGGACCATTTAAAAGGCACTACGGTGCCGACCTGAAGTTATAAAAAAAAAATAAAATTAATATTGGTCCTTACCATAATTTTTTAATGTTAAATTTTTTGAATTTTTGGCCACCACCGTAATGATTGTGGTCAAAACTATGTGTAAAAATTTTAAAATATTTAATAAACTAAAAACTTAATTCAAAATTCATTTTTTACAACTTTTTCTAAAAAAAATTACACCTATATGTAAGAAAATGCCATAAGATCCATATCACTCCAACCTAGCCACAATATTATGTCAAGTTTATCAATGACCACCCAACCATACTATATATATAGAGTTGTGTTCATTCGTGAACTATATACTTTGAAAGAACAATGATCAAATATCTAACCGTCCATTTTTTTAATCAAATGGCTGTAATTTTGACATGTGACATTTAATTAATTTTTTTTAAATATGAAAAGGGTGTTTTAGGTAAAATGTATATTGGAATATTTAATAGGTTATTTTATTTTGGTAATATCCTATTTTCATGCAATCTCTAAAAGATATCATATCTTTTAGTTTTATTTCATATTTTCCTTATCATTCACGTTTATTCTCAACCCTGTTATTCGATTAATCTCTTCATTCTCGTTAATTTTTGTCGGCTGTGTTCGTTCGTTCAACAACACAAAATTTTCATTCGAAGCAATTCTATAAAATGAAAGAATACAACAATGATTCTCCAGAATTTTTTATATTTTGTAGTAAATTATATGTATTTGTTATTTTTTTTAAATGGACGACATATCGTAGTTTTTTTCACGGGAATTGGTCGATTTTTTTTTTGTTTTTTGTATTTTATATTTTGTTTCTTGTTTATGTTTATATTATGTATTAATCATGATATTATATTATAGTTTTAATCTCGTACTATTCATCATTAAAAAAAAACCTTTTTGTTCGTCGTTTTGTTACATAAAATTGATGAAGTGTTCAATTATTGTAAGTTTATATTGTGTGGAATATGTTATCTAAAGAATGTTTTTATTGGAATTTCCGAGGAATGTTTTTTAGTATTTAGATGTCATTGAATAACTTAAGTTATATCATTGTTTACAATTCTTTTTTATCATTTATGTGCATTTAGTGTCAGTTTTAAATGCTCCTTCATGTGATGATGCTTTGAAGCCATACGAGGGTCTAAAACCTTTGTGCATTGTGTTTTAATATAGATATGGTCAGGACAGACCAGACCGAATTGTTGTTCAACCTCCAAATGTGGTTAAAATCAAAGGGAGAGGTAGTCGGCAAATCTCTCGAAAAGAGAAGTAAATGAGGGACAAGGAAAAACTTTTGAGAAAGTGTAGAACCTGTCACAAAATGTGCAATCACGATTCCAGGAATTGCTACCAACATAATGAATTGGAGAAGAACAATGGTTAATATTTATTTTCTAGATGTTTTTTAAATCATTAAACTTTATGGATCTTTTAATTCTGTTTTAGTATTTTCGTTTCTTTCAGTTGAGTGTTTTTTGCTTATGTGACTGATCTCCTTCAATTACCTTACTTTATCTTTTTTACAATTTTAAGTAGTTTATGTAATGTAGTACTTAGGCAGATAATATAACTTATATCACTGTTTAAAATAAATTTGATCACTAATATAATTTATTAATAAATAACTTATTCACATAATGATTGTGAAAATTTAAATTGTTATTTTTTATCATTTAAAATGTTACATATGATCATTATTTTTTAAAAAGATCATTAGTTAGGTTATCAATGTTTTTAAATACCCTTGTATATCGTTTTAAATTTTAAGTAGTTTATGTAATATAATCCTCTTGCAGATATTAAAACTTATACAGTTTTTTTTAAAAAGAATTTAATCGTTAACTTAATTTGATTAAATAACTTAAAAAAATAGTTTTTTACGAAATTATATTGTTGTTTATTATCATTTAACGCAGATAATTTTTTTCCTATAAAAGATCATTGTTCTTTAATAATAAGATCATTTAATAATTCACTTATATATTGATGTATATCATATCATTTAAGAATAAGGGAACATTTCCCATGTCAATGTAAATTAATCTTTAACACATACTTTTTTGAATTTTTAACAGCTTTTGAATAAAATATACATAACTATGGTTCATAAAGTGATAATATTAAACACAAATATATGAAATATTATAATATCATAGAAATTGTAGAACTAATTAATTAAAACCAAAACGATCAAAGTAGGCGAAATGAGATAATCGTTAATGTTTTTAAATCTTATCAGAAACTAAAAAACACATATGTTCAGAACCATATCATTTAAAACTTCCTCAAATCCTACATACTTACACATCAGCATTCAAGTAATCTTCTATATATTGATCCACATTCACAGTTGCGATCTCTCTCTCAGTCTTCAGATAATTCACACCTTCCTTGATGTTATTCAAAGAACTGTGATTATTATCCGATAGCAACAAAGTTGTGCAGTTTTTTGGGCGCAGATAACGGAACACCTTCTTGCTCCGTTGAGGTATTCTAGAACTCCAATCAGCTTCTTTCTCACCATTGAACATTTGCATGTGCCTCAATTACATACAGAATTACAAAAAAAAAAAAAAAACCATTTTTTTTGTTTAAATGTTCAACAATGATCAATAAAACATGCTATTGAATCCCCTAATTCTAAAATGTAGCATGCTGCTATGTGTGAAGAAATAAACAACTTACATGAGAATAAAACCTGGATACTTGTTAAAAGAAAGAAAAATGTCTTTGTTGTTGATTGTAAATGGATCTATAAGGTCAAGCATGATGGTAAATTTGTTAGATATAAGGCTAGGCTTGTTGCAAAGGGGTGTACCCAAAAGAAGAAATTGATGACAGTGAAATATTTTCTCCTGTAGTTAAGTTTACAACTGTTAGGATAATGTTTGCTCTTGTTGCTCATTTTAATTGGGAACTTGTGCAAATGGAGGTTACTACTGCATTCCTTTATGATGATTTAGATGTAGATATCTTTATGAATCAGCCTGAAGGTTCCTGTGACAAAAATTATCATAATCATGTGTGCCTTCTTAAGAAAGCCTTTTATGGTCTTAAGCAATCTCCCAAACAGTGGAACATCAAGTTTGACAATGTGATGAAGTCCCTTAAGTTTGAAAGCAGTGTTCATGATCACTGCTTGTATTTCAAACTTGATCAAAGCATGCCTACTTTCTTATTGTTTTATGTTGATGATATGCTGATTGTTAGCCACTGCATGAAATATGTGAAGCTTGTCTAGGAACATTTATGTAATCATTTTATAACGAAGGACTTAGGAAATGCTAGAAGAATCTTATGCATGGATATAGTTAGAGATAAAATAAAAATCTGAGTTGATTTTGAATAAGTCTGCTTATATTGCCAAGATTTTGTGCAAGTTTTCTATGATGAATGTTAAACCTGCTAATATTCCCTTAGCTTCTCATTTTCTGTTTAGTAAGGACCAGTCTCTCAAGACTTTTTTCTGAAATAAATGACATGAAATCTTTTTCTTATACAAATGATATAGGCGCTGTGATGTATCTCATGGTAAGTACATTGCATATTGTGTTAGCTTGTTACACAGATACATGACCAATCCTGGTAAGCCCCACTAGGAAGCCTTTAAGTGGTTACTGAGATACTTGAATCACACACAACATACTGGTCTTAAGTTTTCTAAGTGTTCTAATGGTGTGAACTTGATTGGTTATGTTGATTCTAATTATGCTAATGATAGGGATAATAGGAAGTCTACTACCTCTTATATCTTTACCTTATGTGGTTAATGTATAAGTTGGAAGTCACAGCTTCAACTTTGTAGCTATCAACCACTGAATCTGAATACATAACTATTAGTATTGCTTTCAAAGAATCTATTTGGCTTTAGGGTTTATTATCTGAAATCAAAATCTTGAACATGAAACCTGTTGTGTTTTCTGATTCCTAGTCTGCTATACAATTATGCAAAAATCTTGTATTCCATGATAGAACCAATCATATAGATGTTAGATTTCACTTCATTAGAGATGTTATTGAAAACGAAATTATATCATTAAGGAAGATAGCATCTGAATTTAATCCTACTGATATAGGGACTAAGTGCTTACCCTTAGAGAGGTTTTTATCCTGCGAGAACTTGCTCAATTTTGATAATAGATGAATCATTGCTTCCTTAATTCTTTTGTATCTTGTTTTTTTTTTTTCATTCTCTGCCTACAAATTGTTGTTTTGTTACTTTAGTTTCTTAGAATAGGTCATGTGCATCTATAGTTTAAGATAAAACATTCTTATTTCTTTTGTTTGTTTATGGCGTGTGCAGGTACTATAACTTGTGTGTTGGTGTGCCTCTACCCCGCCTCAAAAGTCCTAGTACATGAATGGCTAGGCACCTGGCGATGATGACAAACCAAATAAGTGAACAGCCTTCGCAACCTGGCCAAAGGTGGAGAATGTGGGAATTGTTGGCCTTAGGTTAACGCTTCGAAGCTATGTTATATTATTTGAGCCCATCTTGTATTCTGGCCTGGTTTATGGATTGGGTTTGTGGTTCGGGTTTTGGATCGGTAAGTTGTTGGAGCGGTTACTTCGACCCGATCCATCTATATATAACCTACATGATTCGGTTCGCTCTCACTTGTGCGATCAAATCCTATCCGCCGCATTCTCTCTTCTCTCTCTAGAAAGCTCTCTTCTCTCTAACCTTTCGAACCCTTCGTGGCCTGAAAGATGTATTCCGGTGAGAGATCCTGTGAGCTTGAGTGTAGCCTGAAGTGCTGCTACCCATAATTTATGCCGGCGGCTGGTAGGAAGGCAAAGGCTCACAGAGGTGAGTTCTGAGCCAAAGCGAAGTCCTAAATCGAAGAGGCAGGGCTCCGGTAACCATCCACAAGCCGACAAGACCGAAGAAGTGTAGATCCACCGAAAGAAGGACGGTCCAAGCTTGAAGAGTGGAAGGAACGACTCCCGTGCGTGGAAACCAAATCCAATCAAGGTTCGATCGGGATCCAACAAGAACCGATCAGTCAAACAAAGCAGCAGGCATGATACCCAACATTATCAAAAATCCCTAAGTTTGTGGAGGAGATCAGAATATATATATCGATCACTCCATAAATAATTTCGAATCCAAGACTCCAAGTCCTAGAGTTATGTATTCTCGAAACTCCAACATCATCATCATCATAATAATAATAATAATAATAATAATAATAATAATCCACAAAATACTTTTTGATTGAAACATTACTGAATTTGTTACAAATACTTTTACATTTAAAACATCATTTATAATAACTATTTTTTAATAAGATGACCATTATTAAATACGAAATGTTTCTCTAAATAAAAATAAATCATAATCTAGATCTCACTCTTGGGGGCCCTCTTTGCTGCTTATTTCAACGAAGAAGGAAACATAAATGGCCGTCGCCACATAAACCAGGAGCCCCGACCCCACAAACGCCACCAACGTCGCCACCGCATGCACCGGCTTGCCGCCGCACGAGTACACCCCCAACTTCACCTGGATGAACTCGACGATCGACAACACCAGAAACACGCAGCCCATGACGGAGCCCACGGCGGATCCGAACAGCCCGTATTTGAGAACGTCCGGGTCGATGTCGGCCTTGTGCGGGTCGGACGGGTCCATATTGTTGATGAGGTTGATGGCCAGCTTCAGGCTCTGAGCTATGAGTGAGGAGAAGAGGAAGAAGCTGAACGACGCCACCTCGAACACGATCAGCCGCCGGAGCGTGTCCCCGCTCGCCGTGCACTCCGGGCTGGACCCGGCGGCGGCAGTCTCCGGCCGGGTGAGGGAGAACCCGATGAAGATGGCCATCGTGAAGAGTGAGTTCACGCTCACAAACCCGTCGAGGGCCGTCACATGCACACTCGACATCCGGGCCGGGGCGGCGGCGACGGCAGCGGTGGAGGGTGGAGGTAAAGTGCCGGCATCGGTGTCAATGACGGCGTCGGTGATGATGTTGCTTTGTGATTCCATCCTGAATGCATTGACACACGCAATATTAATTTGTAAGATCGATAAATATATATTTTATTAATATATAAAAACTTGTGCGAGACAATCTCATACGCGAGGATAGTGGGAGATTCGATCGGAGCTACGGAAGGCCGTTTTATCATTTATGTTTTGTTTGCCGGGAAGTCGGGAAACAACGATATATTGAATTAAGGTTGTGCGCAGTTATGATTATATATAGGCTTAAGCTAATTAACTATACTATACTATTCTAGTAGATTAAAATGCAATGATATGTATGCAACCACCTTAGCTTTGGTACATTTCAACTATCGATTTATAATATTATAAAGTATCGAGAGATTTCTTTGTCAACTATTTTTAATTATTATACTCAAAAGTAGTAAAGTTTGAATACTTACGTAAATTGTTTAAATTGTACAATCTTTGTTTAGATAAGTTCAAAAGAGGCTAAGATTAGAACATTAAGACAGCAAATATATTTATATATAATATAATAGACCATGCTTGTAGGAATTTCCATTAGATATTTGATTAGGGTGCTTTAGTTGACCAATTAGCATCAATATTTATTGTTTGCACATTTGAAAACTTAATTAATATGCATAGTTAACTATCAACATAATAATGTTGTTTAGGGTTGGAAAAATATATAGATGTTAAAACGAAGCCTTAATTAATCAAATCAATTAGTTTTCCAAGCGTAACATCATTATACAATTATTTGAATATTTCTAGAAATTTCGTTTTCATTAATCCAACAAGTCAAGTAAGGCATGCATGCATGCAGCCATGTCTGCTAATGTTATAGAAAACAAAAATAGATCGATAAAAAAAAAAGTCTGGTGAATAACTAGTGCTTATTTTAACTATATTCATGAGTTGATGTTTTTACTTTTTAGATGTGTAGAATGTAGGTATATGATGTCGTATCACAGTCACTCGCTATTCTGAAATTTAAAATATGGGTACAATTTATAATATTGTGGAGTGTGGAAAGGTTGTCATTTTTGGAAAGGGGCCAATTTAGTTGGGATGTCCGATTTGGTAAGAGGACGCCTATTCTGCTGGGACGAAAGAAGTATTATATAAATTAATGCATGTTCGTTAGATATATATATAATAAATATTTACTAGATATATAATGCATGTTGAGGTCAATATAATGCATGAAGTTATATAATGAATGTAATTGCACAATATAATGCATGGAGTTATAGTATATAATGCAGAATATGATAGATAAAATGCAACATGTTTATTTCAGCGAAATCATCATTCATCATTATATTTGCAAATTGTTATGTATTATATAGTAATAAAATATGCATTATAATGAAAGTAATATAATTTTTCTCTAAAATAAAAGTAATACCATATATAATTTGCATAATTCTCGTAAATGTACACAATTCTTATATAATGAATGCAGTTGCACAATATAATGCATGAAGTTATAATATATAATGCAGAATATGATAGTTAAATTGCAACATGTTTATTTCAACGAGATCATCATTCATCATTATATTTGCACTTGTTATGTATTATATAGTAATAACATATGCATTATAATGAAAGTAACATGTTTTGTCTCTAAAAATAAAAGTAATTTCATATATAATGGAGGAAGTAATACCTTATAATAATAGTAATATTATTCTAAAATAAGAGTAATATCATATTATAATGCAGGAAGATGTTTGTTATGTATATAATAAATGTTGGGTATATAATGCATATTTCCTAGGCATATAATGCAGGTTTCTTATGCATATAATGCATGTCGAGGTTCAATATGCAAACAAAATCTTAAATAAATACAAAATGATAAAAATACCCTATAATGCATGTTTTTAGAGATAAAATGACCGAAAATTCTAGTAAAATCTTGAGCGTACATTCATCAAAATCAATGACGAAGAATATATATATATAAGAGGAGATATCATGTAAAAAAAATCATGTGAGAAAAAAGAACGAATCATGTCCATTAGATCTAAAAAAATCAATGGTTGAAATTCAAACAAGAAACAACTAAAACACAATCAAGCAACAACTAAAACACAACCAAGCAACGTTGCTATCAAACAATGAACTTAATACAATCAAGCAACCTCATGAACAAAATTAAACATCTTTCTCACATTCTCACGTTAAGACCTTTCTCATTGGATCCGCTCCATATATATATATATATATATATATGTGTGTGTGTGTGTGTGTGTGTGTTCATGAATGAACAGAAACCAAAATTCAGCCATTGATTTCGAAAATAGACGTCCCAGATTTTCTGTTGCCATTTATCATTGTTGATAGCTTCTTCTATCATTAAAAGGGCAAATTAGTCCTAAACGGGAAAAAGTTGAAATAGAATTAAATCTGCATGCTGATTTTTTGAATTCATTTAACAAATCAAATCCCAACGATTTTTCCATTATTATCGTATAAATTGGAAAGAGAAATAAGATCATGTTGCATATTTTTGGGGTGCAGTTACCAAAAAAAATACACCACGATTTATTCCATAATCTTAAATTAATCGTTATCATTGTATATGGCTTTGTATGTCAATGTAAGCTGATTTATCGGGTGCAGTTTCAACTTCCACTAATCTATTATCGTTAAATGCATAAACAACTTTAATTATTCGTACAATGATATTTTATAAGGATAACAATGATCTTAGAGGTGTATTAAAAATCAATTAAGAATAAACCGACAAATTTTGATAAAATGATATTGAATACAAATAACAATGATAATGTTAACAGCGTACAATGATATTTAATAAAGATAACAATGATCTTAAAGTTGTATTTAAAATCAACTAAGATTAAACCGACAAGTTTGATAAAATGATATTGAATACAAGTAAGAATGATAATATCAACAGCGTAGAATGCTACATATTAACTGAGTTCACACAATGTAGAAAATAAATAAACAATTAACAAGCAATCTGCGGTTACAAATCTGGAACAATGATGAACTTCAAGAAAATGTCATACTAATGAATAATGACATTATATTATATATATGATGACACAAATCTAAAACAATAATGAATTTCGAGAAACATAATAAAAAACCCTACATGATAAAAAAACCCTATATGACTGTAATGATCGAGGCGCTCTAGAGAATAAGTTGGAGATCTTATCCATCTTCAACCCGTTAGCAGGGACGATCACACAAAATCAAATACCAGACCCTTCCTTTTTGTGAAATTTACTATTGGGAACCAAGAATAGGGGGGATTTGAAAAGAAAAAGAAAAGGTGTTCTTATCTATGAGCTATGACCAGCGTCTCTATAAACCTCAATACATCAAACCTTGGCGACTCGTAGTCCCAATACTCCTTAGGGCGGATGACATTGACGTCGGCATAGACCCGCGCCTTCGATGGGGCTCCAGACCGCCTAATCGCTTTCGATCCCGATCTTCTGCAACATGGTTTCGAGCAAGGAGCTGCAGCTGACGCAAGCTAACTGCTGGGGCAGTGGTTGATTTTCTCCTTTCGGGTGGTAGTGTTGGATATTCTGGTGGCTCTGTTGAGCGGGCGGGGAGGGCAGCAACGGAGGCAGCTATGTTGCCCGATTCTTAATGATTTTTGATATAAAAAACCTAAATATTTTCGCGATGAATCTGGGAAAGAGAAACGAAATATGATTTAAATATATGCTAACAAATAAAATCCCATGAAATTAGTAACTACCATAATTATCAAATCTAAAAAAATTGTAACTACCTAAAACACTCTTTTAATTAAATTAAAAAATAAATTATCTGCAACATGTCATTATTGTAGCCATTAAAAACATGATTTGGACGGTTAAGATCAATTTGGGGCCGGATTTTAAAAGCTGCATTCGGTATAAGTAAAAAGTTGCAAATTAAGGGTATAATTGTCCAAAAATTAAATTACAACCAACCGCATTAATTCTGTATCCCTTGAATATCGCGCGCGATCTTAAGCAGAAAAATTGAATTACGACTGCGAACAGAAACACTCTCCATCCAGAAAAAAATTAGAATTTCTCTCCAAAAAATTCAACCCTATTTCCCCTGAAATCGTCGTTAATACTCCGACATTCATGCGCGATTAGAAGAAATTCTTCAAACGGTGAAGTTTTCGACATCAAGGTATGATTTAACATAAGTATTATCGCATTTGAGCGATTTTTTCATCTTCTATTCGGTGGTTAATCTGAACCCAAATAAGTTGATTTTGTCATTTTTTTTCTTGTGGTATTTCTGGTTTAGTAACCGAGTGTTTGGTTGTACGCTGTCGAACATGGGACGAAAGCAGATAGCTCGAAAAACACCAGAGAAGCAAGGTATGGTTACCTTTCATTAACATAATGTGCTTAATAATGTTAAATAAACTCCGAGAACTACTTTGCGAACAACAGTGCTTCGTTCTATATTTTGTTAATGCATCAATGCTATCTGCTTTAATTCGCGATAAAAAAATTGCCTATACTGTTATATGAGTTCAGAATTTGAATCAACAAATTATGTAATATAACATTGATATTCTATTAAAATTTGCAGTCTAATATTGTAGAAAGTTTAATATAATGTAAATATCATTATATTATAGTATTCTCTACAAATTTGCCTTAATGTGCCAAATTATATTGCAATAATTGCTTTAGAAAAGTTACTGTGACCAGGAAGTTCTACTTGCATATTAAGTAATTTAAAAAAAATGTTAGCATGAAATCTGTAAATGCAATGATAGATGATAAATTGTCACACACATATCTTAAAAATATTTGCATAAACTAATTCTTTTAAAATAGTTGCATTTGTTTGTTTTGATAAAATTAACTGCATTACAAATGCATTGGTCTATGTTAAATATATGCTTTAAGTAATAATTTAAATATGCATTGACTTACTGAATTAACAAATACATGATATGTGCATTAATGACCTTTATATAATTGCTTTAGTTACTTAAAATTTGTGACTATTTTCATCAACGAAAAACTTGGAAGACATTTAATGATAAAATGCATTTATCATTTACTCACAATATGCATTGAGAAATGTAAATAATATGCTTCTGTAAAGTATAAGGATTTGCAGTATGTTACTCTTATTTGTAAAATGGTGTCTGTCTGCATTGTTTTTATAACCTGTCAAATTATTTTTTGTAATTTGTATGATATCAGAGAGGAAAAAAAGGAAAATTCAGGAAGAAGTGGAAGAAGAAAGTGATGACCAAATAGAGGAAGGGGATGATTTGGATGATAACGAGTATAAACAATACCCAATACTTGGTTATAGGTCAAGTCCAAGACAGTATGTTAAGTCACATAGCAAGTTGAATCAGAAGCAAAAAAACGCTATAAAAGAGTTAGGTTTTAGAACATTTATAGATATGAAAGTGAAAGAAATACCAATGCGGATGGGCTATTGGTGTGTCAAAAATTTTGAACCAGTAACCTGCAGCCTAATATTGAATTCTGGGGAAAAAAATTCATATAACTGAGCACGATGTGTGGCTGACATTTGGATTTCCAAAAGGGATAACAGAAGTACATAGGAAAAAATTAAATGCAGGAAGCAAAGCCTTAGATGAGTGGGTCAAAAAGATGGGTAAGGATAAGTGGAGATAAAAATTGCTGATCAGCGCAATGTTGTCGGATAAGGAGGGGGGGATTTGGTTTAAGACAAACTTCATGATAGTGATTGAGAGTGTATTCACCGAGACACCAGCTGATGGTTATATTAAGCCCAAAATACTGGAAAATTTGGTTGATGTTGAGAGCATCAGGAATAGAATGTGGTGTAAATATCTCATAAAAAGCATGAAAAGAGCACATGAGCTTTGGGAGTCAAAACCACATACAAAGTTCACAGGGCCTGTGCTGTTCATGACTGTAAGTATTAAATAATTTATCTAATTCAATTAATTAATATTTATGCATTATTACAAATAGAATAGTTGCATTAAATATTGATAGTGAATGCATTGACAATTACTTTTTATCTCAGATGTTGTACGTAGACAGGGTTTGTCACTACACGAGGGAAGTTAAACGACAATTTCCTACAGTGCATGGATGGACAACACCTATCCTTAGAGCAAGGCAGAAATTTGAAATAAAGAAAGGAGGTTTTGGTCGTGGATGCATTGAAGAAAGCATACAAGTCAGCGAAGATTGTATGTCTAAATTTGAGACTCTAGAGGATGATAATATGGAGGAAACAACCGGGGAAGGTGATGATGAGAAAGCAGAAGGCAAGAAAGGGTTAAACAGCGATGCATACATCAATGAAGTCATTACTTCATTAAACACATCCGCAACATCTCTTGCTACGGTGATGCAAAAGCTGAAAAATGCTCCAGCGGATGTTGTTCAAAATCGAAGGTTTCAAGCTGCAGTGGGCGTTTCCAGATTCCTGATACCTGATGCCTCAACATCAGAAAATATAGACCCACCTGCTACAAAAGCTACTCAAATTCCAATTGATGACAACCCGAAATTTAATGAGTGTTTGAACAACATGATGGATGCATGGGAGATAATGCAAGAGTTGGTTGAGTATGACTTCGATTTCTCACAGAAGGTAATTTTAATAATATTTCTAACAGTTCAAATTAAAAAAAATAGATGATACATACAATTGTTTGTATCAGTTTGGTGATGGGAATAGAGAAGAAGATGCAACAAACAAAGAGGAAATAGAGAAGGAAACAATGGTTGAACCAATGAACGTAGATGTTGGCCAGCAAGAAGATTCAAACAAGGTACAATTACTAAAAGTATTGAAATTAATAATATGTTATATTATTTGAAAAAAAAAACATTAACTATATTTGCACTATTTGATGCAGTTTGGGAGTGCAAAAATGAGAGAACTTTTAGAAATGGAAGATCGTCCTTCTTTTAGTTTACGATTAACACAAGAAGTAACTTATTAAAAAAATAAATTAATAAATGCACGTTATTTCTTATAAAGTAGAATAATGATACGAACTCATTGTAATTGTAGATGAAGACACAAGACAAGGAGATACCGATTGAAGACACAGAAGGCATTGTTGCTAATGTCCTGAAGGTTTATCTAATAAATAATCTACTGATTTGAACTATTCTAAGTGAAGTGATAATGTAACATTTATGTTAAAACTGGGTACTGATAAAGAAGAAGGTGATTGTACAAGAAAGGATGATGCAGTTGCAGAGGCTTCGATACAGGTTGAGGTAAATGATTTATTTTTAAAAATGCATTGACATCTATTTAATAATTGCTGTCTACAGTACTACAAATTTGCATTGACATAAAAATTTATATGATTTGTTAAAATACTTTAGGAAAATACAGACGATGATGATTTCGAGGATGTTCCAGATGTTGGGAAAAAAACTGCAATACCTATCATAGTAAACAATTCAGATATATACATACATGTTTCAAATCTTAACATTATAAGTATTTATATTAAAATGGACTAATATATTTTACTGAATATTACAGATGGCAACAAAAGGTACAGACAAAGGAGAATCAAGCAAGGTAAAAATAATGTATGATTTTTTTCTTAAATACAAGTTATTGATTAACATCAACTCTGTTTGTTATTCAACAATCAAGAAACGAGGCAGAAAACAGAAAACAAGGAAGCGAATACAAAGAAAGGTTGCAAGTGCTTTGGCTTCGCCATTCATGATACGGACAATCGATGCAACAACTCCTTTATCACATGATGAGAAAGCTATATACTACTGGGTAGCAAAAGATAAAGAGATGAATGGGTATGTTTATAATATATCTAATTGTGTAAATTAATTTCAATTAATACTATTTTTTTGGCTGAAGTGGAGAAACAGTTTACAACGATGACAAAACCTTCACAACATTTGATGAGTTTAAGTCGTTTGCACCATCTGAGTGCGTCAAATCCGGAATTATGGACGCATGGTGCTCCTACCTGAATTTCAGAGAAATGTACCGGTCATCCGAATCACCAAAAAGATTTTTCTTCACCACGATCCCATGCGTAAGAACATTGCAAAAAGTTATTTTAAATGTTTAATTTTTATATATTTCTTTTCAAATATGTAATTTAATAAAAATTTGAACAGAGTTATACATTCATCAACACACCAAAAGGATGGACTGACGAGAGAGCAGCAGAGACATTCATTGAAAGATGTCTTGCACAAATCAAAATGAGAGATGACATTAACTTTGGAAAAATTGACATGGTATGATTTTAACTGTTTTTGTATTATCTTCTTTTACTTGTTACTCAATGTTTCAATATTCATCGTTATTAATTAGCATGATTGTTTAAACATGATTGATTTTCATTGCACATTTCTAATGATAACATCACAACTACAGGTTTTCTTTCCAATCTGTCAATACTTCCACTACTATATCATGTGTTTCAACTTCAAGCAGAAATCAATTGTCTTGATCGTAAATTCTAATCAACTGGATAAGAATCCTCTAGCAATGAAGTATGGAGATAGTCCTACAAAGTTGGTAAGTAATTAAATGAATTTAATATAACTACATAAATTACAAATTGCTTAAAAAGTAATAAAACTTCTTATTTTTTAATGAAAGGTGAATCTGTTTTGTACAATATTGGAGAGGCTTGAATTGGAAGGCAAAAATAATTTGATTCAAGATTTGGAGATAGAAAGGCTGAAAATGGATTAGAGAAACTCAACCAACAAGACCAACTGTGCTATTTATTGCATGAGGCATCTGGAAACATACAAGGGTGAGAAGGCAAAGGATTGGAATTGCGGGCTATCCAATAGAAACTCAAAGGCAATATTGAAAAACTTTAGAGTTAAGTTCCGCGGGGAGCTGATTTCAACCAACCTGAATGATGAATCACCCAAGTACGTTGAAGTAGCAAGGAACTTCTACAAGAAAGAGGTTGACACCAAAACATTTGATTTCAGCAAATTCCTAAATAGCTATAGGTAGTGGGGTGAAATTTTAGCTTTCGTAATTGCTAACTCTTAGATGTTTTTGAAACAATGCTTTTGGAATTTACAACAAGATGACTGTAATTGGGATGTTCTCATCATTGTTAAGACATGATGCATATCTTAGATATTATATTTGCAGCTATTTCATATGTATTTTAAAATTTGTGAACAAGTTTTTTTAGTTTTGCATTAAGTGTGTATAACATGTTATTTTTTTACTTAACTGAATGGTTAATTTAACCACAATGACAAAATAAAATTAAAATCTGTATTTTACTAAATTATGACGATACATTTTATTAAAACAACAATATTACGAATATAAGAAAAAAATATTTTATAAAACTTACGAGATAACTAATAAGTATATTACAGTAAAAATCAACTAATTTTTTTTTGTAAAAAAAATATACACAATGCCATATAAAAAAATACATTGAGTAAACATATTAAGTTGCATTAAGTAGATAAAAATATTTACATTGACTGAATTTTAAAAATAACTGAACCATTAATATATTTACGATCTCATTAAAATTGCAGTTATAACAATTGAATAATTGCATTGACTAGCAAAAATAATTTGTTCTGTCATTTTTTACAAATATACTTATGACATTCTGATTATGAGAACATTCAAAAAAAAACATTAGAACAATACTACTCATCCATTGAAAAATAAAAATAGAATGTAATTAGACTCAATATATATATAAAAAAAATGCTAATGTTGAAGACATAAACATAAACATAAGTATCATTTCAATCATTAATTATCTTTCCCGCAATTTCTGGAATCATGGTTCGCCAACTGTTTACACTTGTGACAGCGACACTGCGACTTTTCCTTCATTCTAGCAGCCTTTTCATGTCGAGAAACAATACGACTCACGCTGCCCTTTGTCTTAACTACATCAGGTGGATGAATGTTTACTTCCTCCGGCAAATCATGTCCATAAAAATTGCCTAACATCTGGCGTTTATCAACAGCATTTGGGATCCCATTTTCCATAGAAATTGATTTACCACCATCATCAATAACAGCCAAGAAAGAAGTCAATCTGTCGACATCACCATCAAATATTTGAGTCCAGCCATACACAGACTGCATAATATTATTCTTCAACCTCTTGCTCTCATCAATTCTCACATATGATTCAAAACTATCAAGCCCAAATCTGCATGACTGCTTAACCAAATGTGTTTTCATCCATCGACGAAGGATATACTTTTCAGGAATAAGCATCAATTGTTTGTTCTTCATAACATAAAAAACATGACTGCACAACAACCCCATCCTAGAAAACATTTTGCAGCTGCACGTGAACTCTGGACCAATATCATCATAATGAACAACATCAATATCCTTTAACTCATCAACAATCTTGTACATCTCTCTGCCATCAACTTTTGAAAAATCCAACATGTGACAATAATCACGCGCTGATGTGATTTCATCTTGTACACTCTTAAAAATCTTAGCAGTATAAACAGATGAAGCATGTTTCTCAAATCCAGTCTTTGTGCAAAAACTAGGACAAAAAGACTTATCTAAGTAATTTAACCTGGAACTCTGATGACGTTGAGCATCCAATGCATTATTAAAATGCATCCAAAATTCAAGAAGATTTGACCTTGAACGTGTGTACCTTTTATAAAAACTATTTTCACATTCGGATATAGACGTAGTCCGAACCAAACCACTCATCGGAAAATCCCGAAAATATGCCGGCACCCAATATTCTTTATTTTCGAACATAGATAAAAACTAGGGATGATCATCAAGCCCAAATGTAGTCATAATTTCATCCCAACAATATTCAAACACCTCAGGCTCTATTAACTCCGACCAAACACATGCATTCAAATACTTTTTGAAGTCCTCATCAGCACGAAGTTGTTTCGAAACCTTGTCTGCAAGTTTGAGCATAATGTGCCACATGCACCACCTATGTCGAGTGCTATTGAACACTCTTTCTACAACCACTTTCATACCAAGATCCTGATCTGTTATGATCAGTTTTGGAGTAGACCCCATACAAGCAACAAACTTCTGGAATAACCAAACAAATGATGAAGCATCTTCCTTGGACAACAACCCAGCTGCAAACGTAACAGGTTTACCGTGATTGTCCTTCCCAGTAAACGGTGCGAATATCATACAATATCTGTTGAATATAAGATATAAATAAGAGTTAATGAATATATTTAACCTGAAAACTGTAACTATAATATACAAGACAATGCTAAAAAAGATTTGTCAAATAAAAAATGAAAATTAAAAAAAAAAAATACAAAAAACAAATTAGAACTTACTTGTTTGTAGAATATGTCGTGTCAAATGCCACTATATCACCAAAAATCTGATAATTCATTCGGGAGAATGGATCACACCAAAACAATCTCATAAGCTTATCATCAGCATCAATCTCATATTCATAAAAAAATGTTTCACACAACTCTTTTCTCTTTCGCATTTCATTAAGCAACATCTGAGCATCGCATCCATCTGCAAAAGCTTTCATGTCTCTAGCAAAATTTCGAACCTCTAACACTGAAAATCCAATATTGTCATCCCCACCCAATAATTCAGATAACAAATTATGTGCTGCCGTAGGACCAATGTTGGATTTACAACAGTCTAAGATAAATTGCCGATGAAGAGGATCAAGCTTACGATTGATCTTCATGAATTGTCTATGCTCAACTTCCACTAATTCATGATTATGTTCTTCTACAAAATCATGAACAACATAACCCATGCACCCAACAAATTTGAAAGTAATCCTTGCCTTACAACCACAACGTGATGAAATACGCCTTCTAACCTTCAGATTTTCATCAACAACCCCTCTACACAACGTATTTGGATTAATGAACTTGTCGCCCTCTCTATTACAAACAACATACCTCCATACGACAACATTGTCATTCTTGGTTGAATGTGCCAAATGAGTATCAAAACCCACATTCCTAGCATAATGCTTGTAGAATTCAACACCATCATCCAATGTTGTAAAAAATTGTCCTTTAAAAGGTTTCAATGAATCTTCACAAAGTGGAGTAAAAAGGACTGCAATAATTATTAATACATGGAAACAAAACAATAAATGAACATTAGAAGTGCATCAGAATAATATAGGAAACTGCATTAACATATGATATGAAGTTGCATGAACAAAATCTTCACTATCAAATTCTGAATTCGATAATGTATATATACATGCTACGTTAATGCAATTATACAGTCTATATTAATGTAACTAAAAATTTAGTTGAAAAGAATAAATGCTAAGAAAACAGGGGAAAGAAAACAATACCTTCATCGCTGGAATTCATGATCAGCAGACGATTTACTATAAAAAAGGAAACAAAATTAACATTAACACAATATATAATACAAATAAATTAAACATTATCAAGTATAAAAAATCCAGAAATATTCTAAACGAAGAACATTGAATCCTCCAACGAATATCAATTGAATAAAACAACGACTGGATTCAAAACAATCGAAAACACACGTAAAATAGGAATCAAGACATAGAAACACGAAAAAAAAAACAAAAGAATACCGGAAAGCACAATTGTTGTCTCCAATCGCCTTGAATTGTGTGGAATAAAATACACCTTGATTTTCTTCACTTTCGACTAGAAAAGGGGAGAAGATACGGGAATGAATATATGAAGATACAATCGATCACATTTCGCATGATCCCTGCCAAAATTAGTTAGAAACGAATCTTCCCCACATGCAAAAATACAAAATCACCCTTATTAGATTAAAATATTTAAAAAAAAAAACTGAAATCTGGGCCGCTAGATTGGATTAATTGAAAGCTAGGATTCATTCTCATCTCCCATCTAAATGGGACTTGTGATATGATTACACCTCTATATATACATATATATATATATATATATATATATATATATAGGGAGCGGATCCAGTGAGAAAATTCTTAACGTGAGAAAGTGAGAAAGGTGCTTGATTGCATTCATGACGTTGCTTGATTGTGTTCAGGTCGTTGCTTGATTGCAATGTTGCTTGATTGTGCTTTAGTTGTTGCTTGATTGCATTTTAGTTGTTGCTTGATTCAATATCAACCATTGATTTTTTTAGATCTGATGGAGACATGATTCATTCTTTTTTCTCAAATGGAGATTTTTTTTACATGATCCCTCCTCTATATATATATATATATATATATATATATATTGTATCAATCCAATTTTCTTTGAAAATATGGGAAATGAGAGGAAAACTTATACACTGTAACATCATATATAGAGATGTAAAACGGGCCAACCCGTCGGGTTTCGGGCCAACCCTATCGGGTTGCGGGCTATTCGGTCCGGGTTGAATCGGGCTGGATTTTTTTCGGGCTGAAAATTTTTGACCCTAACCCTAACCCTCCGGTTTTCGGGCTAACCCACCGGGCCGACAAGATATACGAAATTATTTATACACAAATAATCTTTAAAATAATATGATGACCGCTAAAAGCCTAAAATAAAATTAAAAGGAGAAAATAATATGAAAAGCATAAATTATCCAACGTCAATATCATCTTCACAACAAAGTAGCACATGATGATCCCTAAATAATAAAATGTTCAACATAGAAAGTAGAAACATCAAACAAAAAGACATTATGCAAAATGTCATCAATCTTCAAAGAAGATTTGAATCTGCTCCACTATTTTCTTTAGTATCATCTTCATTGTCTTCATCATCTATAAACAAAAAACAAAATCATAACATTAAAATGTAATAAGTCTAATAATTAAAGATTAATTCCTATGTAACATATTATTATTTATTAGAATTTAATATTTTCCGTCAAAGTAAAGTGTGGAGGACCATTTTTTTTTTCTTTGTGAGATTGGTTGTTTCCTCTTTCCTGCCACCTCCGCTGGCCACTTTGCCATTCCTGGCAGCCTCGCGCCTCAACTCTCAAGGCAAAATCCCAAACATATCAATCCCAAAATCCCAAACATATCAACTCTCAAGGCCTCAACTCTCAACTCTCGTGCCATTCCCAGATGATAAGTGAAATCAAAACAGAAGCAAAATTAAAAAACAATTTCACAAAATTTTAAAATAACCTGAGTCGGAACGCCCTGCAGCGGTGGCCGGTGTGTGTAGGGCGGACGGCGGCGGAGGGAGCGGAGGGCGGCGGGCAGAGGGAGCGGGCGAAGAGCGGACGACAGCGGGTGGAGGCGGAGGGCGGCGGGCGGATGGCGACGGGCAGAGGGAGCGGGTGGAGGCGGAGGGCGGCGCCGCGGCTGGGGCCTGTGTTGTTTGGCTGTGTGTGCGAAAGGGGAGTAGGGGTGGGAGGGAGGGAGGGACGATGGGATTTGGGAATTGGGATGAATTTAGGGTAAAAATTAATTTTAATATGTAAAAATAATTACTCCCTCCGTCCCATGAAATTAGTCCCATTTGCCTTTTTTGTCCGTCCCATCTAATTGTCCCATTTCCTAAAATGGCAAACTTTTTTACACTCATCAATAAAATATTAATTCCACTACACTCACTAACATTGGTTATCGTGCCAAAACCAAATGGGACTAATTACATGGGACGGAGGGAGTAATAAAAGTAAAAAATACTAAAATGAATATTTTTATGAAATTAACATGGGACCGACGGGCTGACCCGCAACCCGCCGGGTCCAGCCCGAATGGCCCGCGAGCCCGGCGGGTCCAGCCCGGTCGGTCCAAAAATTTTTCGGTTAAAAAAAAATCGGCCCTAACCCGCATTTTAGTCCACCGATTTCGGGTCAACCCATCGGTTTCGGGCTTAATTGACATCCCTAATCATATATATAAAGTCTTGGATGCATTAAATTTAGACCCTTCTTTTCGTCGACGAAAAATGAAGCTGGTTTGGCAAAGTTGATTCAGACTTTTCTTTTTATCTTTATCTACATGTTTTTATTTGTTCAATTGTTGGGAAATTTACTTTTCTTTATGCGGAAATCACGAAAGATTCGATGACAAAGTCTTGTACAAAATTGTCTCATAAAAATAATATCATTTTGTAAAAAATAGTTTCATAAGTTAAATATCGTTTCGTAAATTGTAGTCCCATGATATTTTTAATAAAGAGAAACTTGTTGTAATTATATTATTTAATATTGGACATTACTTAGGCCCATTAGTCTTGATAGAGTTTTTCTCTAGGGTTTCACCTCTATATATATCTGTGTATTTTCATTTTGTAAGACACACGTTGAGAATTAATAAAATCGTTTCTCTGCATCTTCTTCTCATTCTATTATCTTTTACTTTCTTATTTTCTGATTCCATTTGTAGGGCATCTTTATTTTACAACACGTTATCAGCACGAAACTCTGCCAATCTTTGAGTTGATTATTTAGGAAAGAACGCATCTTTCCTTTGAGGTAATTTACAAAACCATTAGTATATTTATACTCAATCTTCATGTTTATGCATCTCCATAAAAATTAATTGAATTTATTCTAGTTTCTATGAGAATTTCACTTGATTCTATTAATATAATTTAATTGTGTTATCTGGGAAAAGCTGCGTCCATAATCTATCATTTATCAAAGGAATTCATTAAATTCTCATAATTGCGATTCTCATGATTTTTTTTTGTGATTATGTTTTCCGCCTAAATTTGCAAATTAAGGATAATGTTTAATGTTTTTCACTGTTAGGAATATTTATTGTTTGATTAATGTCAAATATTATTTCGTTATTGTTTGATTATCTGAGATTAATAAAATTCAATAATTGTATTCTTCTGTGATACATAAACTTGTTATATGATTGATTGTAAAATGTATATTTTCTTTCGATTATGGAAGAATTTAATTATTATGTTGATTGTTCTTTGTTATAATTTCATGAAGTTTGGATTTCTAATACATGTATATATTATGCTTAATCTCTATCGCCTAAGTATTGATAATTGTGATTGTTTGTTAGAAATTTATTGCCTTATTCCTCAATAAGTTTAGATATAATCAAATTTATATATTATAAGTGAATAAATTATTTGTTAGGTTTAAAACCTTATTTTGGGCGAAATAAATTTCTTTAAGCGGCTTTTTCGGATAATTTTTCGCCACCACTGATTAATTGATTGTTTTAGTCTCTGGTTTTAATTTTTAGGCCCGTTCCTAGTTTAAACAATTAAGGCACACTTAATTTTAATTATATTTGCTATTTCCAGCCAATATCAATATTAAACATTAAAAATGTGTAGATTAGAATAATCGAGTTTCGTCGGCTATTCGTGAATTGCGACGTGATTGATTTTTTTTTTTGGAGTGAGATAGATTTTTGGTATTTAAAAGAAGTGGCTTGCATCAACCAAATAATTAAGAGCCCTTGATGCTTCATCACAATTATCATCACGTGTTTTTGCTTCATATCGTCTTCTTCATATTATATGTTATTTATTATTTGCATGTTACACGATTTCACTTACTAAATACAATGCTTTAATTATGCGCATAATTGGATACATAAATTTCTGTTACAATAATTTAAATGTAATCTAATGATTTCCTTTTATACATAATTTATGTAGTTCAAAATGTCTGACATCAGTAAAAGAGAATTTGCCGAGCTCACCCTTGACGGCAATAACTATTTAACATGGGCCTTAGATGTTGAAATTTATCTAGCTTCATGTGATCTAAGCGAGACCATAATTCAAGATTCATCAAGTAGCTATGCCCAGAAGGCAAAAGCTCTGATATTTCTTCGCCACCATTTGAATAAAGATCTCAAAAACGAATATATTACTGAAAAAGACCCCGTTGTGCTATGGCAATCCCTGAAGGATCACTTTGATCAACAAAGATCAATAGTCCTACCTCAAGCACAATATGATTGGCTGAATTTGCGATTTCAGGACTTTAAGTCTGTAACTGAATATAATTCAGCTTTACACCGTATAGTATCACAACTAAAACTCTGTAAGCAGAAAATTACAGAAGTTGAGCTGATGGAAAAAACTCTATCAACATTCCATGCTAGCAATCTTGTACTCCAGCAGCAGTACAGAGCAAAAAATTATGCTTAGCATTCTGAACTCATATCTGCTTTACTTGTAGCAGAAAAACATGACCAACTTCTTATGAGAAATCATAATGCAAGACCTGTTGGTTCAAAGGCAGTGCCTGAAGCACATGCTACAGCTCAACAAAATAGCACTCGAAAAGGTAGAGGACGAGGTCCAAGTTATAATCGTGGTGGCAGAAGTTGGCCATATCACGGTGGTCGAGGTGGCAGACATAATAATGATGCCAAATTTCAAACTCATGGACGGGATGATCAACCCCAAAATGCACCATTTAGAGGTGTTTATAACAATCAAAGGGGAAACAATAAAGCTCATTCACACAAGGCAAGTTCATCTCAACAAGCAAATGGCAAACAACAAATTTGCAATAGGTGTGGATGTAATGGTCATTGGTCTCGCACATGTCGTACCCCTACTCATTTGGTTGAAGCATATCAAAGGATGCAAAAGGATAAAAGGGGCAAAAGCATTCAAGTTGAATCGCACCATGCAAGTTTGCATGAAGCAAACCTATCATTTAATGAAGATGATGATGATCTATTGAAGTTGGAGCTCGCAGATTACAAGGACAAAGAATAATTTGATTATGTTAGAATTTTGAGACTAGTTGCATGCATTATTTATCGACTTTAGCATTTTACTACATGTTCTTTATATGTTTTGGATGATTGTTTTACTTTTCAGTTTTTGAATTATTTCAGTTTAAAATCTTGTCCTTTTTGTCATTTAACTCAAATACTTATACATGCTCTCATTTGTTTAGAATATCACAAATGTCAATGATACAATCAATGGAGGGTGAGAGTAATCTATGCTTAGTTGATAGTGCCACAACACACATTATCCTTACGGATAGAAAATATTTTCAAACTCTTACCAAAAAAAGGGGGAGCGTTACTACAATTGCAAATGATAATATACTAATTGTCGGTTCTGGAAGAGCCTCATTGATATTACCTATGGGTACAGAACTTATTATAAATGATGCACTATTGTATCCACAATCCAAACGTACCCTACTTAGTTTTAAGGACATCCGATTAAATGGTTTTCATATCGAAACTGATGTAGAAAACAATATTGAAATCTTACTCATTACCCAAACTATTGGATGTCGAAAGCATATTATGGAAATGCTCCCATCCTTCTCTTCTGGGCTGTATTACACTTTTATTCAGCCTAATTATCATGTTACGATGACTACCAAGTTTAATGATCCTAAATCCTTTAAATTGTGGCATGAATGCTTGGGTCATCCTGGGCATACAATGATGCGTCGAATTGTTAATAACGCCACTGGGCATGATATAAATACTAAAAATCTTAATTCCCCTCAAGATTTTGTTTGTGTTGCATGTGCGAAAGGTAAACTAATCATACAACCTTCTCGTACTAAAGTTGGAATAGAATGTCTTACATTCCTCGAACGAATTCATGGAGACATATGCAGACCAATTCATCCACCATCAGGGCCGTTTCGATACTTTATGGTCCTGATTGATGCCTCCACTCGATGGACTTATGTGTGTTTATTGTCCACTCGCAATAATGCTTTTGCAAAATTTATTGCCAAAATTATTGAGTTGAGAGCTCAATTCCCTGATTACTCAATTAAATCAATTCGAATGGACAATGCGGGTGAATTTACTTCAAAATCATTTGATGAATATTGTATGTCTTTGGGCATCAAAGTGGAACATCCAGTTCCTTATGTTCATACTCAAAATGGTCTAGCAGAATCATTGATTAAACGAGTAAAATTAATAGCTAGACCATTACTACAAAATTCCAACTTACCAATTTCTTGTTGGGGACATGCAGTTTTGCATGCTGCTATGTTACTTCAAGTTCGACCAACTGCATATCATGATTATTCCTCCATACAATTAGTGCGTGGTAAAGAACCAAACATTTCCCATCTGCGAGTATTTGGTTGTGCAGTCTATATTCCAATATCACCACCAAAGCGTACCTCTATGGGCCCTCAACGTAAGTTAGGCATATACGTTGGTTATGAATCTCTGTCTATTATTAAATTTCTAGAACTCATGACAGGGGATCAATTTACTGCTCGGTACGCAGACTGTATTTTCGATGAAGATCATTTCCCGACATTAGGGGGAGATAAAAATCTAAAATCTATAGAATGTCAAGAAATTTCATGGAATGAAAAAGATCTTCAATACTTAGATCCACGCACTAATCAATCTGAACTCGAAGTTCAAAAGAAAATCAACTTGCAATATTTAGCAAGTAACTTGCCAGATGCATTTACTGATCATAAAGGAGTGACTAAATTGCATATACCAGCTATAAATGCACCACAAAGAATTGAAGTTCCTAGTGGATCAAATAAATCAATTGATGCTCCCCAACGCCAGAAGCGTGGGAGACCTGCTGGTAGTAAGGATATAAATCCGCGAAAAACAAAGTCAAGCAAAGAAATTATCACACTCCAACAACCTCCTGAAGAGGATTGTCCTGAAGACAAAAATCCCAATACATTTGCACGTGCACAAAATAATAAAAATACTGGGATTGCGGAACAATCAAATCAAGATATTATGGGAAATGAAAAGGATTTGATTGATGTCAATATCGAAGTGGCCATGAATTATGTTAATACAGGAGAAACTTATAATCAAAATATTACTGTTGTCGACAACACTTTTGTGTCTACAATTGCTCTTACACTTTCAAATGATAATCTGGATCTAGAACCTAAAACAATAGCTGAGTGCCAGAAGCGCTCTGATTGGCTAAAGTGGAAAGAAGCAATTGAGGAAGAGTTTAACTCGCTAAACAAAAGAAAAGTCTTTGGCTCTGTAGTACTTACACCAAAAAATATTGTCCCTGTAGGATATAAATGGGTGTTTGTGCGAAAGAGAAACGAGAATAATATGGTGGTGAGATATAAAGCGAGATTAGTAGCTCAAGGGTTTTCGCAGAGACCCGGTATTGATTTTGATCAAACATATTCTCCTGTTTTGGATGGCATAACGTTCCGCTATTTAATATCTCTGGCATCAAATATGAACTTAGATATGCAGTTAATGGACGTCGTGACCGCTTATTTATATGGGTCATTAGACGCCGATATTTATATGAAAATCCCTGATGGATTGAATATCTCAAAATTAAAAGAAAATGAAAATCGTAACATGTATAGTGTGAAATTAGAAAGGTCATTATATGGTTTAAAATAGACGGGAAAGATGTGGTATAATCGACTGAGCGAATTCCTCCTGAAGAAGGGATATGTTAATAATGACGTGTGTCCTTGTATTTTTATCAAAAAGTCACAAAATGGCTTTTGTATAATTTCTGTTTATGTTGATGACATAAATATAATTGGAACACGTGAAGAGCTTGAAGAAGCTCGCTCATACCTTAAGACGGAGTTTGAAATGAAAGACTTGGGTAAGACCAAGTATTGTGTCGGCCTGCAGATCGACCATCTCCCCGAAGGAATTTTTATTCACCAGTCAACGTATATTCAAAAGATTCTTGAGAGATTTTATATGGATAAATCGCATCCCCTTAGCACACCAATGGTTGTCCGATCCTTAGAAGTGGATAAGGACCCTTTTAGACCTAAAGATGAAAATGAAGATATTTTAGGACCTGAAGTTCCTTATTTAAGTGCCATTGGAGCGCTACTTTATCTTGCAAATTGTACGAGGCCTGATATAGCATTTGCAGTTAATTTGTTAGCAAGATTTAGCGCTTCACCCACCAAGAGACATTGGAATGGTGTTAAGCATATTTTTCGTTATCTTCAAGGTACAAAAGATCTCGGTCTATTTTATAAAAGAAATCAAGATATGACATTGGTTGGCTATGCAGATGCAAGATATTTATCTGATCCCCATAATGCTAGATCTCAAACAGGTTATGTTTTTCTCTGTGGTGGTACTGCTATCTCTTGGAGGTCTGTCAAACAGACCCTGGTAACTACATCTTCAAATCACTCAGAAATTATAGCATTATATGAAACTGCAAAAGAATGTGTATGGTTGAGATCTTTAATACAACACATTCGCGGATCATGTGGTATAGCAGCAAATGAAAAATCCCCCACAGTCCTTTATGAGGATAATGCTGCATGTGTTGCACAAATGAGCAATGGATTTGTTAAAGGAAATTTAACGAAACATATATTACCTAAATTTTTCTATCCTCACGAGCTCCAGAAGAGCGGTGAAATTATAATACAAAAGATTCAAACAAGTGATAATCTTGCAGATCTATTCACAAAGTCTCTCCCCACATCTACATTTGAGAAATATGTTTACAATATTGGTATGCGTAGATTTGGAAGATTATTGTCCTCAGGGGGAGCGACGACATCTAAATAATCCTGAAGATTATGCCCTGAAGGCGGAATTGATGTACTCTTTTTCCCTTACTAAGTTTTTCCCATTGGGCTTTCTTAGTTAAGGTTTTTAATGAGGCATCTAATGCAACTTATGAATTATCGTATGTCATGTACTCTTTTCCTCGTAAGTTTTTTCCCACAGGGTTTTTCAGCGAGGTTTTTAACGAGGCGTGAACATAACGTAGTAATGTCCAAAGGGGGAGTGTTGTAAATATATTATTTAATATTGGACATTACTTAGGCCCATTAGTCTTGATAGGGTTTTTCTCTAGGGTTTCACCCCTATATATATCTGTGTATTTTCATTTTGTAAGACACACGTTGAGAATTAATAAAATCGTTTCTCTGCATCTTCTTCTCATTCTATTATCTTTTACTTTCTTATTTTCTGATTCCATTGTAGGGCATCTTTATTTTACAACAAAACTATTTTTTATATATATTAATAATAAAAATTATAATGGCTGATTATATTTGTTGAAGGGACCAAATGAAATTGAAATGGCCGAGGTCTCATTGTCCATGTATAAATACAATTAGTTATAATCAACGTCTTTTCTTTTGACTGTTAGTGTCAGGCAAGTCATCGCTCCAACACCCCATCGTCTGTACTAGCTAGTGCTTCAAGATGGTAAAGAAAGTTGTGAATACAGGGATAATCTTTATTTTTCTGTGTATCATTTGATTACAGAAGAAAGTATATATTTACATAATGAATCTATAAAATATGGTAAGAGAATAACTAAATATATTCTACTTAATTTACACTATAAATATCTTGAATATCTTCGTGACGATATTGGATATCTTTCACCCCCCGCAAGCTGAGTTGGATTCAATGCTATTCGAAGCTTGGAACGGAAGACTTCAAAAGGGGCTCGAGCTAGGTAGACTTTTAGTGAAGATGTCCACTAGCTGAAGAGAAGAAGGGATGAACTTGGTTAACAATCGACCAGACTCTACTTGTTCACGGATAAAGTGATGCTCGATATCAATATGCTTTTGCTCTTTTGTGGGAAACTGGATTTTGCGTTAAGAAAACCCCACTTTTGTTGTCACAAAGAAGAGTAGGCGACTGATCTGGTACGCAATGAAGATCCTGTAAAATATTGAGAACCCAAAGTTGCTCGGCTGCAGTATTGGCAAGAACACGATACTCAAACTCAAAGCTAGAACGAGAAATCGTAGGCTGCTTCTTTGCACTAAACGATATGAGATTTGGCCCGAGAAAAATGGCATAGCCATACGTGGAGCACCGGGTATCATTACATTTAGCCCAATCGGCATCAGAATAACAGTGACAGTAAATGATCCAGGAGAAAAGGTAAGCCCGTAACCAAGTGTACCCTTTACATAGCGTAGAATTCATTTTACTGCTTGAAAATGATCCTCAGTCAGACTACGGTGTTTACGACATAAGCGATATCAGGCTGAGTGATGTTCAGGTATTGCAGTGCACCCACAAGGGAGCGATATACAGTTTGTTTAGAAAATGCAATACCATTGTGTCACGCCCCCATTTAGCTTCCTCGGCTTATGAGAGCGTGACGGGTTAACTCTCGAGATTTCTCACCATTAAACACAATCAAGAATAAGATTAAGTGGAAGCTGACTTTTATAGAGATAGTAATAGGGCTCGAGTTCATACAAAATATCATCATCTAGTTTGAGTTCAAAAGCAACAGGGTTACGTTTATACTAAAACATGGGGAAGTTTAGTTTTCAGAGGTTCAATGCAGCGAAACTAGCGTAGTGGAGATATGTATATGGAGATACATATCTTAGGATCAAGCTCTGGTTTGGATTGCTCACACATTCCTGCTACCACCTCCACTGCTTCAAGCTTAATCTACATGATTTAGAAATAACACGAGGGACTGAGTACACCGTGTACCCAGTGAACACAAGCCCAAAAACTTACAAATATAGATTGTTATGCCATCAAACCGATAAGACATGAAGTTTTACTTTGAGATCCACTCATGCTTATCAAAACATTTTCATTCACACTTTGCACAGTAATTTAATTTACCCGTGGTCACTATCAATTTTAACAAGTGTGACTTGGAAGCAGGCCTACTTCCAAGACACTATGTACAGTTGGGAATGACATAATCCACTCAACCACTTTCATCAAAGTGCACTGATCTCGTACATAAAGCATCGAGATCCGATCGACTATAATCCATCCTTATAAACCTCAAAGTGTCAACCCGTGGTTGATCCACTCCTCATATAAATCGTCTGGGGAATCAAACCACCAGTACGGACATACCAGAGTTTAACTCGTGGTACTGCAGCGCAAGGATATCATCCATCTTGGGCTCGCAATCAGTAAAAAACTTCTCAAGGTTTAAGACCTTGGTTCATTTTACTGACTCAGAGGCACATATAGGATCCACAAAAACATTTTTGACATAACTATAACTTAAAATCAAAACATTTCACACAGTTGAGTTTTGAAAAGAAAACATTTTCATTCTTTTGGAATTTTATATAATAAAAGCGCCCACCTTTTATTCTTACGAATTTTGAAGTACGACGACTGCTCAAAAGCAAGAAACCGAAATTCTCGGAGAAGAAACCCTCACCTTCTTCAACAAGATTTGATTAACCAAGAACCCAAAATTCCTCCTCAACCACACGACCACACACTCCAATTAAGTTCCTAGAAACGCTTATAAACATCAAACCAAACAATTTCTCAGATTTGGGATGAATTGACCTAAATCCCCAAATTTATCATATCTGCCACAATTTTGAAAAATAGCCATAACTTACTCGTATCTTAACCAAATCGAGCAATTGAGTAGTCTAAACGCATCTACTCTCAAAGCTCAGCAAGTTTGTCTCACACGACCATCGCCCAGAATGATAAGCTCATATTTCTACTCACTTATTACATTGTTTTCTTATTTCTTTTTTGCATTTTAGTTGTTTTATTGAATAAATTGAGCATGAGTGTATTTTGGAGGGTGTTGTGCTTGTGGTGCAAGGTTTTGTAGGAAAAATGAAGAAAAAGAGCAAAGTTGGTCAAGAAGTTGAAGAAACTCGCCACAAAGCATTCTGTTTCGGCCGACGGGGAGAAAATGTTGATCGACGCGCGAAGATGATTTGTGTCGACCGACACAACCCTTGTGTCAGTCAGCACGAGGCTGTCGACGCAGGTGGAAGTCGGGCTCTCTAGGGATCAATTTTGGGAAGCTTGTGTCGACCAACGCATCACTTGTGTCGGTCGATGCGCGTGTTCTGAAGCTAATTTTCGCACGTTTTGAAGATTTTGAAGAAGGAAAATTGCCAATTCAAGTTGTGGGCGAGTTTTGAGAAGAAAAATACCAAGTTTTATCAATTCCTACCTTTCAAGAGCATAACCCTACCACTATATAAACTCTAGTTTAGCTCATTATCAAGGGTCCTTAATTTTTATCCCTAGTTTTTAATTCCAAGCTTTAGTTTTGATTTTATTTTAGTTTTCAAGTGTTCAAGAACTCTTTCATTACTTCTTTACTTTAATGCAATCTTTAATTTTTTTTCAATGTTTATCTTTAATATGCTAAGCTAGAATCTTTATCAGATTCTAGGGTTTCTTCATCTGTGAATACATGTTTTGATTCGAATTCTTCAAACCCAAAATTAGTTTAAAATCTTTGTTTTTATTTCAAATATATTTTAATTGAAAGATCGAGAGATGAAGATTGGAATAGGTTTTTGTTATTAATTGATGGACCGAGAGGTGAAGATTATTAATAGGAAGTGAGAGTTTGATACAATTGATTATCTGTCCAACAAAGAAGATTTCATTTGTAGGAATTAATCTAATTTTTAAGAGATTGATTAACTTGTATTTTTGAGACCGAATGGCGATAAGCATTAGTTAATAATCTAGGTTTTAATTGCCCAACAAAGGAGTTAATTCCACTTAATCTAGATTTTCCATCAAAAATATCTTTCATGGGTTTGAATTATTTATTTCTTACATGTTGAACAGATTGGTAGATTTCCATAGGATCTGTGTTTTCTTCCACTTAAATTTCTTTAAAGTTATTTTCATAAACCCAAACCCCTCAAAATTGGATTAGCCCAAACAAAAGATTGAAAAGCTAAACTCAGTACATGATTTACCCTCGTTGTACTATCTTTGTGGGTTCGACAAACCTTCAGGTTGACTATAAATTTATTTGCCATGTGCTATAATCTGTGTGCAGATTTTGCATCAATCAAATTGGCGCCATTGCCGGGGATAGTCAGACGGTGAGTTGTTACTGTTTTGTTAGAAGTCTTCTGGATTGGGTATTAATTTCATTTTTTGTTTTTCGTGTGCGTAAGTTTTATTTTTATTTTTTTTGTGTCTGTTTTGACTGATCCAACATTCGCATCGATCGACGTAGAAGTCCCCCACATCGGTCGACACAGCCCCTGTGTCGGTCGACGTGCCCTGGTTTTCTTCTCTTTTCCTGCGTAGGTGCATGAACACGCGAGACAAAGGGAAAACAATCGAGGCTTTCGTTCTTGAGATTGAAGCAGCCTACAGAAAAACAAAAAAAAGGAAAGGGAAAACAAGAATAGATGGCAGAGAATCCAGAAGCCCCATTTCAAAATATGACTCTAGATGAGCAGAGGCAGTTTGTGAATGATGTGCAACAACTGAGAGAACAACTCCAAGCAGCTCAAGCAACTCAGGCAGAACATGCTGCAAGATTAGCAGAATTGGATGCATCAAGAAACAATGGGAGATAGATTGTGGTACAACAGAGGTCCATCTTGGATCGATTCCTCCCACAGCAGGAGGAGCCTGGATTTAGAGTTCGCATTGACGCCAACAATTTTGAGTTGCAGACTGGCCTGATTCAGATGGTGCAGCAAAATCAATATGCTAGGAGGGCCATCGAAGATCCGTACGCACACCTAAATAAATTCATCGAGGTATGTGATACAGTGAAGCCAGACGGAGTATCCCAAAATGTGATTAGAATGAGGTTGTTCTTGTTCTCACTCCGAGACGAGGTACGATCTTGGTTTGCTGGTTTGGATAAAAGTTAGATTGGGACATGGGAGGAACTTCGAGCTGAATTCCTCACCAATTTCTTCCCGTCGAGCCTGTTGTTGAAGAGAAAAGTTGCCATCACCCACTTCAATCAAAGATATGAGGAGTCGCTCTATGAAGCATGGAAAAGATACAAGGAGCTTTTGAGACTCTGCCCCATACATGATATTGTCTTGGAGATGCAGGTTTGTCATTTTTATGAGGGGCTGACTCCACACATGAAGGAGTGGTCGATGCATCTGCCAGTGGAATTTTGATGAAGAAGAGTGGAGCCGAGGGCATGAGTCTTTTTGCAGATATGGCTTTGAATAGCTATCAATGGCCTACTGAGAGGCAGCTTCCAGTTAAGGCACTGGAGACCAAGCTAGAGTTTGATGATGTCGCTGAAGTGAAGAAGCTTCGAGAAGATATTGGGAAGTTGGAGGCAGTCAAAGCCGCATCTGTCGCTACAGTTGAACAAAGCATGACCATAGTCCCTGTGGAAGCAGACTACATCAATCGTGGGGGAACAAGCAGTTCGTCTGGAGCTGCCGGAGCAGAGATGAATTACATTGGAGGTGGTTATCAAAATAACTACCGAAGAGGCAATCAAGGCTATCATTACAACCATGGGAGAACTCACCCTGGTTTTTCATATGCTAATCCAGCTACAGTCGAGCATCCTCCACATGGTTTTGATGTAGGTACTGGAGGAGAGATTGCTGAAAAGAAGAGATCGGTGTTGGAGGAGACCCTTGACAAATTCATCAAAAGCTCCGACAACCATTTTGGAAAAGTGGAAACGAGGTGAAAGGGATGGCCAATCACATGCAGCTAATGACAAAACACCTTCAGATGTTGGACACCCGATTGATCCAAATTGCTACCACCCTTAGCAATCAACAGAAGCCCGGATAGCTCCCGAGCGCAACCGAGGTGAACCCAGCAAAGAGAAAATTAGTCAATGCAATATCTTTGCTATCCGGGAAGGAATATGAAGGTTCGAGGAGGCCAAGGAATGAGTTTGGGGGAGAAAAAGAGGAAATTCCCGAGGAGGAACCCTCTGTGTCGACCGACGCAAGCTTCACGTTGGTCGATGCAGAGGGTTGAAAGACAGTCGAAGTGGGCGACATTGCAGGCTCCACGTCAACCAACGCAGCCCTGCATTGGTCGATGCAGAATGAAATCAGGACAATCGAGATAGAGGCAATTCGATCGAGACAGATGCCTATTTTGGGTAAGAAAGATAAGGAAGAGAAGGCAGCTGATCCCACTCCTCCGATGCCTTTCCCCTAAAGGTTTGCAAAGAAGGAGGATTCCAAATTCACCAGGTTCGTTGAAAATTTAAAGAAGGTGAATATCAACATCCATTTGGTGAAAGCACTCTGAGAAATCCTGGGGTACATGAAGTTATAGAGATGGCTGATGAGTGAGAAGAAGCAGTTCTTGGAGAATGAGACTGTCAGAATCCATGAAGAATGCAACTTGCTTCTACAAAAGCAAATTCCCATCAAGAGATCTGATCCCGGCTATTTCTCCATTCCAATTGAAATTGGAGGCAAGGAATTCCAGAATGTGTTGTGTGACACTGGGGCAAGCATTAACTTAATGTCGTTGTCCATCTACAAGAAGCTGGAAATTGGAGAAATGAGAGCCACCACAATCACGTTGCAGATGGTAGACCGATCTGTGTCTCGACCTAAAGGTATTGTGGCGGATGTACTTATTAGAGTTGGTCATTTGATCTTTCCTGCTGATTTAATAGGGCATGAGATGAAAGAGGATGCCAACACATCGATGATCTTGGGGAGAGAATTTCTTGATACTACCGGAGTTCTCATTGATTGCTAGAAAGGGGAGATCACTCTTCGCGGTAACGATGAATCGATTACCTTTTGCATTGACAAAAAAAAGAAGAAAATATTGCAACCAAGTGACAGCTACCGAGGAGGAAGAAGAAGAGGAAACGCCGAATGAGAAAGAAGTAGTCATTCGGTTGGAATGAGAAAACGAGGGAGTGAAATTGGCAATTAAGCTACCTCAATCTGAGTTCACCACCGTCATCAAAGACCGGCGAGTTTTCACTGTTGATTCAAGGGGTCGATGAGTCTGGACTCGACCGCCTTGGTGAGTTGGAGCTATGTCGAGCCACGATGGTAAACAAGACACTAGATGAGAGGTAACCCATTAGTTTATCGCTTTTCTTTTCAATCTTCATTTTTATTTCCGCTTTTGTTCTATTAATCTTTTTCTTTGCTTCTGGAAAAAAATAATTAAAAATAGAAGAAAAATCGAAGTTTGTGTCGGTCGACATGACTGCACGTCGGTCGACACAAATACAGGCAACATGGCACACTTGGATTGACATGACGATCGATAGAGAAATCTCCATGTCGACCGTTGCAATGCCTACGTTGGTCGACGCGGAGTGCTAGCAGCCGAAGTTCACGCCGATCGAGGTCTGGAAAGAAGATGATAAAAAGTTGGTGTCTGAGGCCAACATTCGAGGTACCGTTTCAATCCCTAAGTCTGATCTTCAAACTTATTCTCTCTACTTTTCGAATAAGGTTGGGGGGGGGGGGGAAAGACTAAGGGAATTGAAAATCTTTTCTATCCTTTTTATTTATTCACTTTCTGTTATTTTCATTTATGCCTAGGAAGTTTTTTTGAGGAATTTAAAATTTTTTGTGATTTTGTGGAGATTTGTGAGTTATGATTGAACCCTAGGACTTGAATATGAGATTAGAATTGGTTGATAGTTGTTTGGATTAATTGCAATTGTTTTTTAGAATGCATATGAATGTAGAATGCTGCATGATTTACTGATTTGAAACTTGCATTGGCATGACATTAGATGAGAATTTTCTATGGAAGAAAAATTGTCCCAAGTGTGAGTTTTGAGTCTTTAATTCGATTGAGAGTGTGTCTGCATGTTTAAGTATCTCTAGAACTTGCTCTGTTTCTTTTTCAAAATTGTTAGTGTGCACAAGTTTAGTAAGTGATTTTAGGCCATCTTTGTTTAGCCTATATCCCATACACTGTCCCAATTGAACAATTATCTCTAGTAAGCCCTTTTGAGCCTATGTGTTTTTATGTCTTTGTCTATGAGTTAGAAGAAGGATAGGGGAATCAAATATTGTCTATGAGAGTGGGTCGAGAATTGTTTGAGGAAGATAAGACATCATTAGAAAGGTGAAAATAATAGAAAAGGTTGGGCTCTAGAAAAAAAGATATGTGTGTATGTGTTTGTTAATCCTTATTAGCTCAAATGTATGATCAAAATTGTTAGAGCATAAAATGATGTGTGAAAAAAAAGGAAAATAAATAAAAATAAATAAAAGAGCATTGGGGTGTGTTGAAAGTTATAGGAGATGGGTGAATATCAATAGATAGTGGTTGGATTGGTTGAGAGTCGCGAACTCAATTGATTTTAGTTACTTGGCCATATATTTCCCTACCTTTCACTAAAAAGCCTACATTAAAACCTTGAATAAAGTCCTTTATGATTTTAGATTTGTGTATACATTTTGCAGGGGAGATTTAAAATATTTGCAAGCCTATGGTAGAGGTTTACTTGCATGAGTTTTCTGTGTGATCTCATATGAACATCCTAAACACTTGAGTGAATGAGCGATCCTTGTGAGTCTTCCACAGTTTTCAAATTATCCAAATCTTTCAAAGTGTTGATGTATTGTGGATTTTTGGTTTTGAATATGATGGATCTCGTGAGGCATTGCACTTCTCGATTACTTGAGCTTTTGGTTTATTCTTTCTCTTGATTGAGGACAATCAAGTGTTTAAGTTTGGGGGGATTGATAAGCTCATATTTCTACTCACTTATTACATTGTTTTCTTATTTCTTTTCTGCATTTTAGTTGTTTTATTGAATAAATTGAGCATGAGTGTATTTTAGAGGGTGTTGTGCTTGTGGTGCAAGGTTTTGTAGGAAAAATGAAGAAAAAGAGCAAAGTTGGTCAAGAATTTGAAGAAATTCACCACAAAGCATTCTGTTTCGGCTGACGGGGAGAAAATATCGACCGACGTGTGGAGATGATTTGTGTCGACCGACACAACCCTTGTGTCAGTCGACGCGAGGCTGTCGATGCAGGTGGAAGTCGGGCTCTCGAGGGATTGATTTTGGGAAGCTTGTTTTGAAGCTGATTTTTGCACGTTTTGAAGATTATGAAGAAGGGGAATTTCCAATTCATGTTGTGGGCGAGTTTTGAGAAGAAAAATACAAAGTTTTATCAATTACTACCTCTCAAGAGCATAACCCTACCACTATATAAACTCTAGTTTAGCTCATTATCAAGGGTCCTAATTGTTTATCCCTAGTTTTTTATTCCAAGTTTTAGTTTTGATTTTATTTTAGTTTCAAGTTTTCAAGTGTTCAAGAACTCTTTAATTACTTCTTTACTTTAACGCAATATTTAATTTTTGTTTCAATGTTTATCTTTAATATGCTAGGCTAGAACCTTTATAAGATTCTAGGGTTTCTCCATTTGTGAATACATATTTTGATTCAAATTCTTCAAACCCTAAATTGATTTAAACTCTTTGTTTTTATTTCAAATCTATTTTAATTGAAGGATCGATATATGAAGATTGGAATCAATTTTTGTTATTAATTGATGGACCGAGAGGTGAAGATTAGTAATAGGAAATGAGAGTTTAATACAATTGATTATCTGTCCAACAAACATGATTTCATTTGTAGGAATTAATCTAATTTTTTAAAGAATGAGTAACTTGTGTTTTTGAGACCGAGAGACGATAAGCATTAGTTAATAATCTAGGTATTAATTTCCCAACAAAGGAGTTAATTCCACTCTATCTAGATTTTCCACCAAAAATAAATTTTATGGGTTTGAATTATTTGTTTCTTACATGTTGAACATATTTGTATATTTCCCTAGGATTGATAAGTTCATATTTGTACTCACTTATCCATGTTTTTCTCCATTGTTTTAGGTTAATTAGTTTATATTTTTAGTCATTTCTGTGCATGAGTCTATTACATAGGATGCTATGCTCTTGATGGAGAATTTTGCAGGTATTTAGGGCTAAAAAGTGGTCAAATGATGAAAAGAGCCGAGTTACACAGAGTTGACGCTTCTATTGACACATGGGAAGTCGACCAAGTTGTAAGACTAGCCAAAATCCCAAAGAATTACCTCTGTATCGATCGACGTGGTGCATATCGATCGACACAGAGGTCGGATGTCGATCGGAGGCAAGGCGGAAGAATGAGGCTCGACATATTCAAGCACGTCGATCGACACAGAAGATTGGGAGGCTGGATTGATATTGCTGCATGTGTGTCGATCGACATGGTGCATGTCGATCAACACAAAAGCCCGAGAAGGAATTTTGGCCTGTTTTGGCAATTTTTGTTATTTTAGCCCAATACCTAGTTTAGATGTTTTCGCTTCTTTATAAATAATGAACTCAATTATTCATAATTTTAGCTCAAATTTTTTGAAGTATATTATAGACATTGGAGTTTTTACAAGACTTTGAAGGTTCCTCTTCAATTCTTGAGGTAATAAATAATATGTTTACTTTTATTCAAGATATGATTTGTGGCTAGAAACCCTAGTAGGTTCTAGGGCTTGTGATATTCTTTTCTGAAGCATGTTTGAATGAAATCAACTCTATAACATGGTTTAATTTTCTGAACTTAATTAATTGAATCTAAATTTAAAGAAGGATCGAGAGATGAATTTGGTTTATAGTTATTAATCGAAAGACCGAGAGGAGAAGATTAATAATAGGAAAAGGAAATTAAATATACTTGTTTTCTGTCTCAAAATGAAGAATCATGTGTAGAAATTAATTAGATAATTATTGAGATTGACTAAGTTTGTGTTCTTGAGACCGAGAGGAGATAGTCACAATTTAGTAATCTAGGGTTTTATTGTCTGACCAAGGAATTTAATCCATCAAACTCTGATTTATCCCCATAGCTGAGTTGATGAATTTGCATGCTGATGTTTATATTATCTGCCCTAGGATTTGTATCTTTAATTATTGTCGTTTAAAACCTTTAAATTATTGCATTGTCATCTTTCAATTTAAAAACCAAATCCCTTTTTCAATTTCCTCAAACTTCTATGTTCTAAAAGCTATAGCTAGTATTCGAGATATTTCGTTGCACAGTCTCTATGGGATCAACCCCCTTCGGGTGTAAAATTTATTTGCTCGCTGCTAAAACTAGCTTATCAAATTGGTGTTGTTGCCGGGGACTGTCAGATTTGTCTAGATATTAGTTTGTTTTTAGATCTGATGGATTGAGGTTGTATTTCATTTGAATTCTTGCTTTATTTTTGTGTTTATTTTGGTTTTAGCTGTTTTAATTTCGTGTTTTAGTGTGCGTGTGATTTTTAGGGTTATTGCGTCTGTTTCGATAGACACAGCTGCAAACATCCTGCGTGTCGATCGACATAGCCCCTATCGATCGACACAGAGGCTGATTTTCTGCTTTTCTTTTCTCAGGTTGTATGAACACGAGGTCTCGGGGAAAATCACTCGAAGCTTTTGATCTAGAAATTGAGGCCACAGTCAGGAAGAGGAAAAACAAGAAAAAACAAGGCACAAACACCAACATGGATCCACCACACCATAGAACCGAAGACGACTTCTCAGACATGCCACCATTGGAAGAGCCAAACACACAACTCACTCAAGGGAATGCCCTTCTCCTAGTTCAAGAAGTCAACCATATGAAGGAAATCATCAAGCAACTCTTGGCGGAAAGGGAAGCAGACAGGCTCGAGGCTGCAAGGAGAGAAAGAGAAAGACGCCGCCAAGAGGACTCCGACGATGAGGATCCAAATGCCATGGCAAGGAGGTACAGATCGCAGCCTAACAATGAGGGATTTATTATTGGCATCACTGCTAATAACTTTGAACTCGAAACTAGCTTGATTCAGATGGTTCAACAGAACCAATTTGGTGGTCGAGCAGTGGAGGATCCATACACCCATCTCCGAATGTTCATGGAGGTGCGTGATACCATCAAGCAGAACGGAGTCAGCCAGGATGTGATCCATTTGCGCTTGTTTCCCTTCTCACTTCGGGATCAGGCTCAGACGTGGTTTACAACCCTGGATTGCAGCAGCATCAGCACTTGGGCAGACCTCCGAGCAGAGTTTCTCGCTGCATTCTTCCCTCCATTAGTGATCATTCAGAAAAAGATGGAGATCTTGCAGTTCCACCAGAAGATGGCCGAGTCTTTATTCGAGGTGTAGAGCAGGTTCAATGAGTTGCTAAGGAGCTGCCCGGGGCATGGAGTTGACAACGAGGTGAAGGCCCACATTTTCTATAGAGGGATGACCGAGAGAACCCAAGAGTTCGTTGATAATGGAACCAGAGGTTCTCTGATGATCGTATCACCAGATAAGGCCCTCAAGCTGTTCAAGAAGATGGCCTTGCACACTCAACAATGGGCTAATCCGAGGAGATAACAAGTTCGAGCTGTGAAGAAGAAGGAAGATGATACCTTGAAGAAGGAGATCGAGAAGCTCAAGGGGGAGATGGAGAAACTGACATCTAATGCTGCTTGTGATTTTGTTGCACAGGTTGACCCCATAGCGAATGTGAACTACATGAATCAAGGCAGTTATCAGAACCAATACCGACAAGGGGGATATCAGCATTACCACCCGAGAGCTCATCCCAAATTTTCCTATGCTCAGCCGGAAGGTGCCAAACATCCTCCACCAGACTTTGATGTGCATAATGGTGAGATCGTGGAGAAGAAAAAGGAGAGCCTCGAGGAGGTGCTACAGAAGTTCATCAAAGCTTCCAACTACTGGGTTAGAAAGATTGAGCAGGAGGTAGCAGGGGTCAATACCAAGGTGGACAGGCTCGGCAAGCATGTGCAGATCATAGAAAGGCAGGTCAGCCGGATTGCCACCTCACTTGGTGTGCAACATCAACAAGGAAAGCTGCCAAGTACAACCGAGGTCAACCCAAAGAATCAGAAAGAATGCAAGGCCATAAAACTGCGGTCTGGAACCAGCTATACAGGTCCGAGCATGCCCCAAAACAAGTTTGGGGGAGAAGAGGAGGAGCAGCCCGCTGGTCCGTCCTGTGTTTTGATCGACACCCCCGATGTCGATCGACACAGAGGCCAGAAGGAGGACGAGATGTCGAGCGATGAAGAAATTTTGATCGACAGGATTCCTGCGGGCATGTCGACCAACATGCCCCCTATCAATCGACACGGAGGGCAAGTCAACACAGAAGCAGCTCCATCGACACAGAGGACTCCCCAGCTCAACAATTCAAGTTCCAAAGCTTCCAGACCACCTCTGATGCCCTTTTCTCAATGTTTTGCCAAGCAGAAGGAGGATTCCAAGTTCTCTCAGTTTGTTGAGAACTTGAAGAAGGTAAATTTTAACCTGCCACTAATTGAAGCTTTGTGTGAAATTCCAGGTTACATAAAATATCTTCGCAAGCTGATCAGCGAGAAGAAGTAATTTGTGGAGAACTCAACAGTCAAACTTCATGAGCAATGCAACCTACTCCTCCAAAAGAATATCCCAGTCAAAAGGAGTGACCCAGGATGTTTCACAATCCCAGTCGAGATCGGAGGAATCGAGTTTGAAAAGGTGTTGTGCGACACTGGTGCCAGCATCAACCTGGTGCCCTATTCCATCTTCCAGCGCCTCAAGATTGAAGAGTTGAGGGCGACCACCATCACATTGCAGATGGCAGACCGCTCTGTGTCTCGCCCAAAAGGTATACTTGAAAATGTACTTATTCGTGTAGGACATCTTATTTTTCTTGTAGATTTTGTGGTCTTGGACATGAAGGAAGATGGGAGCACACCCCTCATCTTCGGAAGGGAATTCCTGGATACTAGTGCCGCATTGATTGACTGCTGCAGTGGGGAGATTACGCTTTGAGCTAATGAAGAAAGGATCACATTTAATCTCGACAGAAGCCGGCAGCAATCCGAGTGCTACAGAATCACATCCATTGAGGATTATGAAGATGAAGAGGAAGAAATTAAGGAAGACAAAGAAGACTAAGCCGCTCGAGAATGGGAGAGAGGGAATGAGGTGGCAAAACTGTCAATTACACCATCTCATCCCGAGCTCACTGTTGTCATTCAAGATTGCTTGGTTTACATGGTGGATGCTCGAGGAAGTTGTGTGCATTCTAGCCCGTCGTGGTTTTGAGAAAAAAAGGTACCATCGAGCTACGACGTTAACTAAAGCACTCGTTGGGAGGTAACCTATCTTTTATATGCTTTCTTTTTTATTTTCATTTTTTTGTGGTGTGTTTAATTTTATTTTCAGATTTCTATTTTTCCTTTATTTTATTTTTTAAAAAAACGAATAGTGGAGGATTTATCTCTATTTTGATCGACATGTCTGATGTCGATCGACACAAAAGCCAGCGCGGAGTTATATTTCGACCCCAGGCGTGGGTCAACAGGAAGGCTATGTGTCGATCAACAGGCCCCCTGTCGATTGACATAGAGTGCAAGCTGCAACAATTCTTCATCATGATGAGCTTTTTCCTCCGATGGATAAAAACGTTGATGTCTGAGATCAACGAGTCAGGTACAAGTCCTTTTTCTTGTTTGATTTTCAAACTTTTTCTTACTCTCCGAGTTCAAAATAAGTTTGGGGGATGTGGACAAGAAATTTAAACTTATATATTCTTTACTTGCTTTCTTTGTATTGCTTAATTTGATTTGTTTATGTTTATTTAAATTTATGCCTTGAAAAAATATATGGATATAGTGATGAGGAAAATTGTTGAATATTTGAATCCATTTGAACTGATTGCGAGTTGAAATCGATTAGGGATGAGTTTGATTTGATTTCAATTGTGGTTGATTGCCTATGAATGTAGAATACCGCATGATAGGGTCTAATTGAAACTTACACTTGCATAATGTTTGAGTAGATTGAAATTGACTAAGGAAGAAATATTTGAACCCAAGTGAGATTTGAGCCTTTTTCGTTTGATGTGAGATTCGCATGTATGTTTTTGTTTCTCTAGATCTTGCTTTTATTCTGTTTCGAGACTGGATAGTCTGCACAATGATAGAAAATAATTTTAGGCCATGTTTGTTAGCCAAATTATCCCAAACACTATCCCTTGTGATATTTTATCTTTTGATTAGCCCCTTTGAGCCTGTTACTTTTTCTTTCTTGGTCTATGAGTTAAGGAAAATAATGTAGTTCTATTTTGTCCATGAGATAGTCCTATGTAAAAAGGTGAATTGTATCATGTCTATAGGATTTGGGTGAAATAAGGGTAATTATTATAGGTGGATGAGAAATTCTTATAATTGGTGTACAAAATGAAGGTTTGGCTCTTAAAAAAAAAAAGAGAAGAAAAAAAGAAAAAAAATTGTATCCTTATAAGCTCAAATGATTAAATAAGATTTTTAAGAGCATAAAAGGATTAGAAAAAAAAGAGAAGAAAAAGAAAAAATAATAAAAGTCTTGGTTTGTGTTGAAAATATTAGGAGATGGGTGGATATTGTTAGATAGTGGTTGAAATTATTGAGAGTAGCTAACTCAATTGATTCAGTCACTTGGCCAAATTTTCCCTACCCTTCACAAAAAGCCTACATTACAACCTAATCAAAAGTCCTTTTTTATTCTTGAATTGTGTGCACAAATAAGCAGTGGAGATTCTAGAAATTTTGCAAGCCTATGGTAGAAATTTCTTCATACATGTTGTGAGTGCTTTCATTAAAAACCCAAACACTTGAGTGCATGAGCGAAACACTTCCTTGTGAGTCTTCCAAAGTTGATGAATTTCCAATCTCTTTCAAAATGCTTGTGTGATGTGAATTGACGATCCTTGATTGTGGAGAATATTGTGAGGCATTGCACTTTCAACTGCTTGAGATTTCTTTTCTTTCTTTTATTTGATTGAGGACAATCAAGTATTCAAGTTTGGCGGGTTTGATAAGTTCATATTTGTACTCACTTATCCATATTTTTCTCCATTGTTTTAGGTTAATTAGTTTATGTTTTTAGTCATTTCTGTGAATGAGTCTATTATATAGGATGCTATGTTCTTGATGGAGAATTTTGCAGGTATTTAGGGCTAAAAAGAGGTCAAATGATGAAAAGAGCCGAGTTACACAGAGTTGTCGCTTAGATTGACACACGGGAAGTCAACCAAGTTGTAAGATGAGCCAAAATCCCAAAGCATTACCTCTGTGTCGATCGACGTGGTGCATATCGATCGACACAAAGGTCGGATGTCGATCAGAGGCAAGGCAGAAGAATGAGGCTCAACATATGCAGGCATGTCGATCGACACGGAAGATTGGGAGGCTGGATCGACATTACTGCATGTGTGTCGATCGACACAAAATCCCGAGAAGGAATTTTGGCTTGTTTTAGCAATTTTTGTTATTTTAGCCCAATACCTAGTTTAGATGTTTTGGCTTCTCTATAAATATTGAACTCAATTATGCACGATTTTTGCTTGAATTTTGTGAAGAATATTATAGACATTGGAATTTTTAGAAGACTTTGAAGGTTCCTCTTCAATTCTTGAGGTAATTAATAATATGATTACTTTAATTCAAGATATGATTTGTGGCTAGAAACCCTAGTAGGTTCTAGGGCTTGTGATATTCTTTTCTGAAGCATGTTTGAATGAAATCAACTCTATAGCATGGTTTAATTTCCTGAACTTAATTAATTGAATCTAGATTTAAGGAATGATCGGGAGATGAATTTGGATCTAGGTTTATAGTTATTAATCGAAAGACCGAGAGGAGAAGATTAATAATAGGAAGAGAAAATTAAATATATTTGTTTTCTATCTCAAAAGGAAGAATCATGTGTAGGAATTAATTAGATAATTATTGAGATTGACTAAGTTTGTGTTCTTGAGACCGAGAGGAGATAGTCACAATTTAGTAATCTAGGGTTTTATTGTCTGACCAAGGAATTTAATCCATCAAAATCTGATTTATCCCCATAGATGAGTTGATGAATTTGCATGCTGAAGTTTAGATTATCTGCCCTAGGATCTATATCTTTAATTATTGCCTTTTAAAACCTTTAAATTATTGCATTGTCATCTTTCAATTTAAAAACCAAATCCCTTTTTCAATTTCCTCAAACTTCTATGTTTAAAAGCTATAGCTAGTATTCGAGATATTTCGTTGCACAGTCTCAATAGGATCAACCCCCTTCGGGTGTAAAATTTATTTGCTCGCTGCTAAAACTAGCTTATCACGGATCTGTGCTTTCTTCTACTTGAATTTCTTTAAAGTTATTTTCATAAAACCAAAACCCCTCAAAATTAGGGCTGGCAATTTCTGACACGACACGATAACACGACACGAACCCACACGATAATATTGGGGTTAAACACGATACGATGCGATATGACACGAACACGACAAAACACGAACACGATAATTATCTGTTAAGAACCTGATAATTACAAGTTTAAATGATAATTACCTGTTAACACGAAACGATTATTACCTGTTAACACGATATTGACACGAATCTGACACGAACACAAACACGACACGAACACGAAAATCTTTTAAGAAAAAAATAATAGATAACACGAACACGACACGACACGATACAAACACGATATAATTATCGGATAACATGATATATTATCATATAACACGATCCAACACGAACACGACACGAAATCTTGTGTTCTTAACGGGTCGACACGATAATGACCTAACACGCACGAATTGCCAGCCCTACTCAAAATTGGATTAGCCCAAACAAAAGATTGAAAAGCTAAACTCAGTACATGATTTACCCTCGTTGTACTATCTCTTTGGGTTCGACAAACCTTCGGGTTGACTATATATATATTTGCCCAGTACTAATCTGTGTACAGATTTTGCATCGACCACAGATTGCTGCCCTTTGGCCAGAAATCTTGCCGGAAGATGGCAGATGCTGGAAGCTCTCTCACTTGCACAAAAATGAGAGGGGAATTGTGTTCTTGTTTTCTCTCAAGTGTAGTGAGGTATTAAGGGCAGACTTAGGCTAGCCAAGTGAATCACAAGCTAGATAAATATCATTAGGACAAGTGTTCGTGCCACTTATCTAATAATTAACCCCTTAGTTTATGTAAATCACACCAAAGTCCTCACATACACACACACACACACACACACATATATATATATATATATGACCTTGCATATAATGTATGTAACTTGATGTATCAAAGAATATAATCATTGTCCTTAAATATCGAATACTACGTCATTTCCAATCGTATCCATAATCATAACCTCCAAAAATTTTGGGTTCAAATACGCATTTACGGTGTCAACCAAAATTTCCAAACCAAACCGACTAATTATGCAATTAATCATATAATTAAGCATAAAATTATATAATAACCTCATTATGCTTAGTCGGGTTATTATATTCACCCCACCTACAAAGAAATTGCGTCCCGAAATTTTGTAGGGATCACAAAGCAACTATGAGCATCTATTTTCATCTTGTCCTCTAGTTATCAAGTCACTTCTCATCATGATGATTCCATAAAACCTTAACCAACCAGTTGGTTATATTTTTTAACTGTTAAGCCTTTGTATCAAGAATATTCTTCTAACATTCTTGGTAGTGTGAATCAGAACTGATTTCTATCATTTTCTGATGAACTACATATTTAAGATCATAAACACATCTCCTTGGTTAATGAAAGAATTTAGTGCCCGAGTTTACTATTAACATCAAGGTGTTGAAGTGTTCAACCCTGCAGAATTCAATATGCCTGACTAACAGAGTATTGTTAAACAGAATGTCAGACAAAGTTTAACATGCAGCGGAAATTTAACGCAGACACAAAGAATTATTTTTCACGAGTCTAGGGTTTCTAAACTCGCGAGAGCCTCACGGCCAAAAATAGATTTCACTATAATAATGAAGTTCACACAGCAAAATTGAAATAATAAATATCCAAACCTCTTCTCGGTTCACTCCCTCGAAGAAACTTGAATTTACATAGAAGTAGAGACTACAACTATGAACAAACCGTATTTACAAACTAATGATTCAATCCTCAAAACTCCTCTACTGTTGGATTCACTCTCCGGAGGTAGGATCCTTCTTCGGCTTGAATAGATTTGCTAGTTGAACGAACGGTGAACGCTTGTTGAAAGGTGAGAACGCCTTAATGAAGATCTTCTATGAATAATGTAGGTCGTTCGCCTTCTCTTCACACCACAGCAGTTGGAACGCCTTGATAAAATCTCTATGAATAGTTTAGGTCGTTCGCTTTATTTGTGCACC
>JAPKLW010000827.1:28977-90674 GCA_026898455.1 Plectranthus barbatus | reverse complement strand
GTGTTAAACATAATCATTGACTCAGTCAATTCTAACACCACCAATGTAACGCCCCCAATTAGCCTTCCCAACTTCGAGGCGCGTTACAGTTGTGGTTCAATATTTTCAGTCCTTTTTAACAATTAAATAAACAGCGAAAGTCTAAAATGTTAAAGTAAACACTCGGGTTTATCATAAAACAAACATAAATGATTAACATTTAAAAGTAAGAGGTTTAAACAAACTGATTCTTCAAAAGATTTTACCAAAAAGGGAAGGAAATATTTCAGAGTGTGGTGCAGTGGGTTCAAACATGGTGTTGATTTGCATATGAGGATGCAAATCACAGGATCTTCAAAAAAACTGTACAAAATTCTTCTTCGTCTTTACACCCTTGCCCTTCCATCCGTGCTCTTCAACCTGCGAATTTTAGAAATAATACGAGGGGCTGAGTAGAAATGTACCCAATAGAAATATGCCCGAAAATACAGTTTAAGTATGAATGCTATGCAACTCACGCAGATAAACATGGTATTTTATTGAAAGTAACCATGTTATCCAAAACATTTTCATTTGCTCGAGCTAACTACAATGTTAACATATCTGTTTTAACGTTGTGTAACTGGAAGTTGGCCCACTTCCAAGTTACGATGAACAGTTGGGAATGGACGAACCACTCAACCCACTGTCATCAATTTTTTGCACAAGGTCTCAGTATCACACAGCTTTGAGACACGATCGATTTAGTTCATAAATTCATCATAAGGTTTGCTAACCTTAGATGTTAGGTTTGCTAACCTTTCATATCATAAATTAATAAGACTAGCTCAAGCACCATATAGGGCTTGGTTCTCATCTCTTAATCGGTCTCTCTGTTGACAGGAATCAATCAGAGGAACAGATATGCAACACAAATATTTTATGCATAGCAATCAGTTAAAACGAAACATTTTTACACACACTTTGAAACTGAGCGCAAAGCTCGAAAGCATTTTATTTTATACTGAAATAATTCCCACCTGATGTTAAGCTTCAGCGAACTAGATGTCTCTCGTTAATTGAGCAATTGAGCTTCCCTCCTTATTTCCACCTTCAATAAACATAGTACACAACTAATTAGGATGGATAGACTAGGACAGACATCTAACTCGACAAACTCCAAACAAATAATTCACAAATCCAAACTTATATTCAACTTTGAACCCAACATGCTTCCATGTTTTCTTTAATCCAAATCAATCACTTTCGACTTTTAATTTCACAAACCAACATGTAATCAGATCCTAAACATGATTATATAATCATGTATTAAACTCATGAATCGAAAGTAACTCAAATGGAATCAAAACAGGCTAAGAAAATACAATTTCTCATTCCTGCATGGATATATCGACCAAGAAACACTTTCATATCGACCTACTTCAGGTTGATATGCACCTACTTCAGGTCGATATGATCCATCTCCTCCGACTGCTTCGCGAAACAACCTGCAACTCGCTATTTCTTGCATTTCGGACACAACCAACATCAAAACAACATATCTTCATGGTCCTACAACACTACAGATCATGATTCAATCCTCCAAACTCGACAAAAACACACGAACAGACAAACAATAATTTATGGAAAAAGAGAAGCTCACGTAAGTTCTCTTCAATGGAACGGCACTCCTCCGGCGCTCAAATTCGAGTTTCTCAACACTCAAGAACTCCCTACATCACAGAGAACATAATAAATTCAACTAAAACCGATTTCATGAAGATCTAAATGAGTTTCACGAATTCAATACCATAACGGTTTTTAAAACCGACGGCCTACCTTCTTCGACTTATAACTCCTTCCTTCATTCGCCTCACGGGACGTGTGAATGCTTTCTGGAACCTTGAAGAACAAGGAATTAGAAGGTTGTAATCTCGAGTCCCGCCTTGACCTGATCTGGCCGGAAAATGGGTAGTTTCAGGTGGTGGTAGTACAGCGAAAACTGGGGTTCCTCTCCCTTTCCAGCTATCCTTCTCGGTTTATATATTCCCCGTCTCTTCACCTCTCGAGATGTGGGTGTGCTTTCCAGAATCCTCGTAGAACAAGCTTCAAGATGGTTGTGGTGGTGTTGCCGGTGGTGGCTCGTGGTGTCCGAAATTCGTGCGAGAACAGGGGCTGACGGTGGTGTCGGGAAATGGGCTTTCCTACTTTTTCTTTCTTCCTGCCTTTCTTTTCTCTCGCTGCTCCCGACTCCCTCTCTTTTCTCTATGCTACTCGCGATGATAGTGAAGAACGAAGGTGGTGAATGAAAAAAAATGAGCTGCACAAATTTATTTTTGATTGTTGAAAAGTGAATGAGAATAAAGCCACCGTCTCTCTTTTTGCTGGACGAAGCTGAAAGAAACTGATGGAAATGGCAGCATGATTATTTTGATCCTTCCAATTCAAACCTTCATCGCCAAGTCTTCACCCACCGCCACACCGTCCCACCGCTTCTTCTCCTCCACACAGCCGCGCACACACTCCAAAAGCCACGTCTCCTTTTTTTCTTAATGAAGAAAGTTTACCCTTCTCAATTCGAGTATAATATTCTCAGTTAATTTGCCTTAACAAGTTTAAAATAAATAATAAATTATATGAAAATGCTCCTCTCGACGAGCTCGTCTTGACCGTAAAATTTCATAATTTTCAGAGACAAAAATTATTCCGTTTTTCATTTAATTCAACATTTAATTAAAAATTATTCGGACCTCAGAAAAATATTTCGATCGATTCCTATGCTTCCATATAATATTTCCAAGCATTCCCTAGCTCGGTTTTAGAATCGGACTCCCCGAGTGCAAGTTGTGAATTTTATCACATTTATTAATATTCCAATTGATTTCTCTACGCACTCGTCCAATATTTATAAAATTGTGACTTTACGGTCACTCTCATTTTCTCAAAATAATTCCAATGATATAAAGATATCAAAATTGGGATTCCTATATCTCAACGGACGATTAATTGTTTCTCGAAAATGAATAAATAAAATATTCGCAGAATTTTATAATCCTTTATTAAATAATTTAAGCTTTAATTTGCTTAAATAAAATAAAGGATTATTTAATTGTTCCTGGAATGCTTAAGGGGGAGATTGAATTAATCCTTTGCATCTTCAATCTCCCCCTTAAGCTTATCATTCCTGTAAGCATTCCAATACAACACTTAATATATTCAGCATTTGTAATTCAGTCTCCCCCTTAAGCTTAACTCTCGTAATATAGCATTTGTAATTCAGTTATATTCGTCCTGCACAATGAAATATTAGACTGCACCATAAAAGATAAAAGATTAAACTTTTCCACAGATATAAAAACTAAATACTTCTCCCCCTGAATGATTGCAGGAAAGAAAAGCTTAAGATTTTATGAAAAGTCTTTATCCAACATCTTCGTGATTCAGCCCACTAACTTTCAAGCTCACTTCATAAAGAGAATAGGGAAACTGTAACATCAACTTTAACATATTCAAACCTCTGAGCAAACTGCGACACCAAAGAACTCAACAATGATTAAAGATCACTTTCTTTTTCTTTCTTTCTTTTTTTTTTTTTTAAGGAAACGAACAAAAACTGCAAGCCTTCAAACTTTAACATCAGAGTGTTGTACCCATATAAAACAAACGATCTGATAAAGAACAATGTCATGTGCCATGTTCCACAGAGATAGTGTACCTAATAACATCCTATCTCCAGTACTTAGCTTGCGACATACAAATTCAGCATGTATTACCTCACCATTCAACGTGTTCCACATAGACAGTGTTCCTAGTAACATCCTGTCTACAGTACTTGAGAAATAATGATCGTACATGACAAACATACTCAATGTTTTGACATTAAGGCCTCACTCTTGTGCCTACCGTCTTATAACATGAGTTTTACACTCCGTGTGTTGACATTAAGGCCTCACTCTTGTGCCTACAGTCTTATAACATGGGGTTTTTTTTTAATCAGATCTTTAACACAAAAAGAGTATCACACAACCGATAATAAAGCATCAGGCAAGCAGAACAAAATACTGAAAAACAACTGAATGTTGATCGACTCAAGATTTACAATGATCAACATCCTACTCATACGAATTTAAGGAGCATTACACACACCAAGAGATTTTCTAAGATAAGAGAATCTCTCAAAGTCAAGGATCTTTGTAAAAATGTCAGCAATTTGATCTTGAGTAAGAATGTATCTAAGTGCAATAAGATCTTTATCCACTAAATCTCTAACATAGTGTTGTTGAATGTCTATGTGCTTAGTTCTAGGATGTTGGATATGGTTTTTAGAAATCACACTAGAACTAGCATTGTTGCACAATAGTGTTAAAGTTTCAGTAAACATACCGTAGTCTTCAAACATTTGTTTCACATTACAATTGTGCTCAACATCTTTTGTGTAATCATCATGTCCATAACCTGTAATGTTAGTACCAGTATCTTTTGCATACCATAATCTCATATATGATTTTCTAGATATAAATCGAATCATTCTTTTAACAACTTTCATATGAGGCTTTTTGGGATCAGACCAATATCTAACATAAACATTAACACTGAAAATAATATTTGGTCTTCTGGCAGTAAAGTATAACAAGCTATCTATCACTCCATAATAATCAGTAGGTTTAACACTAACATGTCTACTATCTTTGCTAAGTCTGACACTCAAAACCATTAGTGTTTTCATATGTTTTGCAGACTCTAATCCAAATCTTTTCTCTAAACCTTGAGCATACTTAGATTGAGAAATAGTAATACCATCACTATACTGCTTAATGAAGAATCCAATGAAGTAGTTAAACTCTCCCACCATACTAATTTTGAACATGTCAAACATTATTGTGACAAAGTCATCTGTAAGTCTAACACCAGTTGCCCCAAACAGTAAGTTATTAACTTGAGCAACTATAAAGTTCTTATCAGTATGTTTAACAAAGAGAGTCTTACCCATATTACCTCTGTTGAACTTTAGATCAAGTAGAAAGTTAGGTATATTCTTAAATATCCATTTAGTTCCAATTATGTTTTTACCTTTAAGCCTAGGAACTAAGGTCCACACATCAATATAAACAAATTGACTTAATTCTTCATGCATAGACAATATCCAATTCTCATCTTTTAAAGCTTCAGAAACATGCTTAAGTTCAGTTAGAAATATATAATCACTAGAGAAGAAGATGTTGAACTTACAAACCATTCTTACCATCTCTTTCCAATTGATGCGGGCTTTCATGAGAGTCGGTACTTCTTCAAAGACACTTCCAATGACCTGAAACTGAGGATGATTCCTTTTGTTTCGAAGAGGTGGTTCTCTAGTTTCCGAGTTTGACACCAGGGTGTCACAGATTTCCTCCTTGTCAGAGTTTGAACTCAGAGTAACTTGATCCTTCTCTTTGTCAGAGTCAGAGTCTGGAGTTGATGTTGGACTTGTTGTTGGTCTAACATCTGTACTTGTCTCAGTTACTGATTCTATGCCATTCTTTATGAGATGAGATGTATCTTCTACGTTTTGTTTTTCGAGTAAGGTTCCTATATCATCAAACACAACTTTGGCAGATTCTTGGATAGTATTAGTATGTAGGTTAAACACGCAATAAGATCGACTATTGCTTGAATATCTAAGAAAGAAAGCTTTGTTGTACCTGGAGTCAAAGTTAGTAGAATAATCATAATTATTCAGAATATAGCACATACTCCCAAATACATGCATATGTTTCAGATTTGGCTTTTTTCTTTTCAACAAAACTCTATTTGAATAGCAAGCAGTAAATAAAACTCTATTTGAATAACAATTAGTGTTAACAACTTTAACCAATAATCTTTTAGACAAGTTTTTAGAGTGTAGAGTGTTATTCTCGCATTTTTTAACATCATTCAGTTGAGGTATTTTATGTATTGAGAGCTTATGAGTTATCCCCTTTCTTTCACACAAACTAGATAAGTCTATATTTTCCAATTTTCTCTCATGATCAGTTCTAATTTGAGTAACATCAGAATGATAAAGTTCTATAAGTCTCCTATATGATTTTCTGAAAAGTTCTAAGGTGTCGGACTTTAATCTTAATAATTTTATACAAGTGAATCTAGAGCCATAATCAGCACAAACTAACACATACCTTTTCACTCCAACACGATCTACTTCTATAAGACCCATTAAGTCCATATGCAGTAGATCAAAGCAAGCATTAGAGTTAGTCATACTCAAGATGAGATGAAATGTATGAGTTTGTTTACCTTTCAGACGCGAATCACAAACCTTGTCCATGTTAAACTTGACCAAGTTGACCTTGTCCGTATAGAACTTGACCATGTTGAACTTGACAATGTTGATGTAGTCCATGTTGAACTTTTCCATGTCGAACTTAACCATGTTGAACTTTACAATGTTGAACTTTTCCATGTTAGACTTTTCTATGTTGAACTTCAGTTGTGGAATGTCTTTTGCAGCATCATAGATGAGAAGTTTCTGAATTCCTTGAACTTTTTCACGCCCTATCTTCTTACTTTGTTCAGTCTTATAGTAGTTATCTTTTGATCTACTTTCAAATATGAGACAATTGTTAGATTTGTCATAGACCTCGCATGCATATATATCAAACCTGATAGTGATATTTCCTTTAGTAACTTCTCCACAAGTAACCATATCTCCACTTATAAAAGTGAAGTGAGTCAGAAACGATTTGTTACATAACATATGGCTAAAACAACCTGTGTTAAAGTACCAAGTACCTGCAACATTAGTCATTAAGCAAGTATACACAGCTAGGCATGTTTTATCCTTTTTATCACATCTTTGATTAATTTTCCTTTTATCAGCAATTCTAAATCTACATAAAGGTTTTATGTGCCCAAATCTATTGCAGTAATAACACACAGACACCTTAGATGTATCTTTGACACGTTGCTTAGTGATGTTCGACTCTTCTCTGGAAAATTTAATCAAGTTTTTCTCAGACTTTAACATGACAGAATTAAACTTTTCATAACCAAATATACAACCATCATAATGTTTAATAGACATTATCTCATCCAATTTTGACTTACCTTTGTTAATCTAAAACATAAAATCAATTTCACATATCTTGATCTTCAGCACATCCACTTCTTGATTCATATGAGTCACAAGAACTTCAAACCTTGAAATATGTCGTTTCAGTACAAGATTTATTTCTTTCAGCTTTGGCAACTCCTTGTTTCGTTCTTCACACCTTTTGCTTTCCAAGTAAGGGCATATTTGATCATTGTCGCCATGTGTGATCATGTAAGCCTGACATTCCTGATTCCTGACAATAGAACAAAGTTCAACATTAGAATGTTCATTCTCAGTTTGTATATAACAATTTGTAGCATCTTCTAGGGGCAAAATGTTGAAGTCTGATATATCATCATCTTTTTCCTTCATCTCTTCAGTAGCTTCTTCTTCAATCTTTTCAGCCTTTGTGATCTCTATATCATTATCCATACATTCTCTTTCATTATCTCCTTCTTCATCTTCAGAATCATCATCGAAGGTTGTGTTGAAGTTAGACTTTCTTCTTCTCAAAAGAGTTGGACACTCATACGTATAGTGGCCTATTCCAGAACAGCCATGACATTTCATACCATCAATATTCCTCTTAAAAGAATATTTCTCTTTATTTACTGATCCATCACTTTGTCTCCTTGATGAATTAGTTGAGCGGCTTGAGAAGTTTGACACAGTAGAGATAGGTGTTGAACTTCTTTTGCTGAAGTTTGAGTCTCCTATATCATCTCTCATGGATCTGACAAACTTATTGAACTCGTTAGTAAGTAAAACATGATTTGACTTATCTTCGTCCAGGAGTTCAACATCAGATTTATCTTCTTGAGAGGTTGCATATGTTGAACTTGGAGATGTCTCACTTCCAGTTTTTCCACCGCGAAGAGCTATGTTCTTTGCCTTGTATTCTTCTTTTTGTTCCTTCAGATTTATCTCATAAATTGTTAGAATACTAACCAGTTCAGCAATCTCTAGTGTTTCAACATCTCTCGCTTCTTTGATTCCGGTGATCATGGTGTTAAACTTTTCTGGCAGCGACTTTAACATCTTGTTGACAAGTCTCTTATTGCTGATGGGTTCACCTAGTACATGAGCTTCGTTTGCCATTGATTCTATCTTCTCAAAGTAAGAGGAAATTGTTTCTTCTTCCAGCATCTTGAGAGTCTCAAATTTAATAGCGAATAATCGCATCTTAGTCTCTCTAACACTGTCAGTTCCTTCAAATTTCTCTAGAAGTATGAACCGGGCTTCTCGTGCTTCCGAGCATCTTGATACTAACCTGAAACAACCAACATCCAAAGAAACAAGTATATCATTTAAAGCTTCGGTGTTAAAGTTAGAGATAAGTCGTTCTTCAACACTCCATTGTCCTTCAGGTTTGAGTTTAGTAATGGTTTTAGCAGTATCCTTTGGATCTTGAACAGTGGTTTTTTGGAGGTTTCCATCCATGCAAAATAGTAATCCACGCTTGTTCGTCTAAAGAATTGATGTATATCCTCATTTGAGACTTCCATAGAGAGTAGTTAGTCCCATTACTCTCCAAAACGGGTGGTCGACAGGCAGGGCTTGAAAAACCTATCATAGTAAACTGCACTCAGGAACAAACATCTTAGTCCGTCAAGAACCTGGCTCTTGATGCCAATTGAAAGAATTTAGTGCCCGAGTTTACTATTAACATCGAGGTGTTGAAGTGTTCAACCCTGCAGAATTCAATATGCCTGACTAACAGAGTATTGTTAAACAGAATGTTAAACAAAGTTTAACACAAAGTTTAACATGAAGCGAAAATTTAACGCAGACACAAAGAATTATTTTTCACGAGTCTAGGGTTTTGATCGGTGCCTTACCACTCCTCCTTGTGTGCATTAACTACCTGAAAATCAACCAAGGGAATAGTGAGTACACACAGAACAACAATAAAACTGAATTAAATTAACTAACACACGAATTGAATGAGAAAATAGTAAAATCTGAAAAACAGCTTCTTCGTCGGTCGACAGAAATCGTGTCGATCGACAGGAAACCTGTCAATCGAAATTTTCCCTGTCGGTCGAAACAGAGAGTAAAATTTAAGAAAAACTGGCGAAAATTTTAAGGAAAATAATAAGAAAATTTTGCAAAACTGAAAGGGAAATTAAAATTACAACTTAAATCAACAACCCTAAACAGATTCAATAACAAGATAATTCTTAACAATCCCCGGCAACGGCGCCAAAATTTGATCACTAATTTTTATAATGATTTTTTTTATAGAATAGTGACAAGTTAAAATTATTGATCCCACAGAGATTGTAAAAGCGAACACCTCATATACTGAACCATTTGTTTTCGGTTTGTTGTCTAAGTAAATATAAACTTGAAAGGGTTTTTAAAATTTAAAACTAATTTTGCAAGAAAATTAAATTAAAGCAGGGAATTAAAATCGGGTTTTAAAACACTAGAGAAAAGATCAGATCCCAGGGCAAGTTCATGTCAAGGATAGCATGCAAGGGAATTTCATCGATCAATTTAAAATAAAGATTTGGTGGAACATCAGAAAAAATACACAAATTCCAGGGTTTGGCAATTCATAAAGTAGATTATCAATTTCCTATATCCTTTCGGTCTCTAGAAAAATTGACAACTCCCAAAGAACATCAGATTTATTCCTATGGATTAAATTCCTCTTTTCAGACATAATAAAAATCCATATTATCAATTCTTAAATCCATTAATCAATTTTCACTTTCCAGTCTCAGATTAATTAATTGTGAAAACCTAATTAAATGGCTAATTTAATCAGATTAAGAAAAAGCACAAGAATTGATAAACCAATTAAAAATATTGATCGATTTAATCACCTAAACATGCATCCAAGACAATCACATAAACCCTAGAATCTGAATAAGGATTTACCTACACATATTCATGTGAAACAGAAATATGGAAAGATAAAACCTGTAACACAACTTCATAGAGAAAACAAGCCTTGTAATTGCATCCAATCTTCAAAGGTTCGATCACAATCCTCACCAAAATTCGAAAGCAAATCAAGGGCAAGAAAAACTCTAGGGTTCTAGTCTTAAAAGTGGCATCATCATCAAAATTCGCCTAAATAAAACAATATATACTAAGTTTAATTGTCCCAACATGGAAATAACTTAAAAGCATTAAATTCCTTCAGCACGACCTGAATTTCGATCGACACAATTTCTGTCGATCGAAATGGGCTCTTCAAAATCGGACACTTGAAGCTCTGTCGACTGGTTGCCTCAGACACCCCTGTCGATCGACACAATTTCTGTCGATCGACAGGATTTCTTCTTCTGTCGATTAGCTTGATTTTCAATGCGTTCCTAATTTGCAGCATACCTTTGATTTGATCAACACACTTTCTGTCGATCGAAACAGAGCCTTCGGTCAAAAACTCCAAATTCCAGACTTAGTCAATTTTCACTCCAAAAACCTGCATTTTCGAGCATAACACACAACTCAGGCATAAAAACACTACGATGCTCATACTTCAGAGTAAACACACTATAATCTAATCAAAACAACCTAAAAATCCATAGATAAGTGAACGAAATAGCGCACTTATCAACTCCCCCAAACTTGAACTATCGATCGTCCTCGATCAAAACACCAAAAGAAACGTAAATTCATGCAAACAAAGATGTGCAATGCCTCACAAGATTCATCACAGTCCAAGTACACCCTAATCCAAAAGACAATGCAATCAAAATCCAATCCAAATCATCAACCGTTTCCGGAAGAACCTCACAGATAGACAGAATTTTATCAATCACTCATCACTCAAGTGTTCAGAACATGTGTTTCATTCAATTCAAAGTAATACAGTTTTCTTAACCATAATTTTGGCAAATTTCTCATCTCTCCACTGCTTAGAAAGTAAAACAACTCGGTGAATAAAAAAGGTCTTTAATTTGGTTGTAATGAGGCTTTTCTAGAAGGTAGGTCGTTTTAGGCTGCGTGACTAGCACACTTATGATTTTTTCAACTTCCCAACTGTTAACCCACATCACATCACTTTCTCAACTCCTCTTTTCTATACTTGTATTATTATATTTTTTTTTCTCACAAAAAATTCATCTTGCAAACAAGTTCACCAGCAAGATTTTTTTTTTCAACACTTTTCTTCATCTTTTCTCTCTTTTTTTTTCAAGTTAGCTCAATCCATGAGCAATCATATTTTCAACAACTCACAGCTCAGTATCAGACTATCCCTTTTTTTTTCTTTTCAACTCAATCCACAACTGGCTCACTAGAACATTACTTAAATAAAAGAAAAACTTTTCAGGCTCAAAGTGGCTACAAGTGGTCATGTGTAGGGTTAGTGTTTGGGATAAGGCTAAGAAAAGAGATGCCTAAAATAATTTTCACCAAGTCTTACATCAATACAGTCTCGAGAGAGAAATAAGCCAAATTCTAGAATCCAACTGCAAACTCGATCACACATGAAAGAAAAATTCAGGCACAATTCTCACTTAGTTCATTTGTTCTTCCCTAACAGTATCCAATCCGAATCAGATAAATCAAGCAAAATCCAAAATCAGAGAGCAACTTATCATGCGGTATTCTCCTATCATTGGCTACTCATCATGCAATCCTAATTATCTCGATCTCAGTGTAGACCAATCATCAATCAAACAAGTTCATATGAAGGGAAGGAATAGTACATAATCTCAAATTGCACTTAATGGATTCTGAACTAAGAACAAGTACATGGGAAAATATCAAATACATCAGAAATACCTAACTAAAGCAAATACAACTGAAAGGAAATAAAGTACAGCGAAAATAACTGAAGTACAGGGAAATAAACTGCAGTACATCAAATCAGAAATAAGCTAGTAAATAATAATGGACTCCATTCCCACAAGTCATCCTCCCCCCAAACTTATTCAACACGAAGGGAAGAATAAGTTTGAACGTCAGCTTGTAGGAAAGGAATCTAGACCTCACTCCTGTGGTGGTTGCTGATCTCTCGCTGTCCTCCTGTTTCGGCGACCATAGCGCAGGGCCGGCTCAAAATATGAGAAGTGGTCCTCCATCCGGCGGCTCAGATCCGCCATGGCAAGATTGTGAGCGGTATTGTAAGACTCCTGCTGCCTCCTGATGTCGGCAAGTAGTGTATCCTGCACCAACTGATGATCTCGGACCTCTCTAAGCTCGGTGCGAAAACTGGCGAAATCTGCCCTCTGCTCCTGCATAAACTGGAGGAAGGGACTCCAATCAGGAACTGCGATAGAAGAGTCGGTGCCGGCATAATAAGTAGAAGCTCCACCCCCGCCCCCTGCAGTGAAAGGTGGAACAGACTAAAATGGGGGGGCATCAGATTGGGGCGGCACGTCTCTATGCTGCGCAGCCCATCGTCGCTCCTCGGCGATTCTCGCGGCCTCCTCCTCGCGGGTGCGAACCCGCTGATCCGGCGGTGTACCGGGACAGTGTGATAAACGGAAAGATGGTGGGTCACCTCTGGCGTCGCGGGTCCGGTCCATGTGGGCCGGTGTGGCCATAAACCAGTTGTTGCGGTACGCAAAGTCCGTGACATGGGTAAGCTCTGGAGCGGGCAGAAAGAACTGGTCGCCATTCGAGAACCGGAGAAAGAGCTCACCACGGAAGGGTATCAGGAAACGGAACTGCTCCAGCTGGTCGATCCGCAAGGTCCGGACACCCCCTAGTGGGGTGAAATCGTCAACAGGGATCCCAAGATGTCGGGCGATGGGAGTCACGAACCCTCCACACCAGAAATTGCCCGGAGTGCCACCGGTCTGCCTCTTCTAGTTCTCCATGAGGAAGGCAGCCAAACTGAGGTGGACACCATTGAACATGGCCCAGATGCAGAAAATCTCACTCCCCCGGGCCTTCCCGTGCTCATTTCTGCCAAAGACTGAAATTCCAAATACCTTCTGAACATATCGGAGCACTGGGTTGTCAATAGCAGTGGCCTTCATGTTGGCCTTGCTGAAGTGGGCTGGATCGGCCATAGCAGAGATGGAAGGCCATAATTCCCCAATCTGGAATTCGGGCGGCTCGTGGTAAAGGCCCCCCGGTTCACACCCAAATATACTGTCCAACTGTGATCTACTGAGCCGGTGTGGCTGCCCTCGAAGCTGAAACTGGATGCCGTTGGGCTCAATGGGACCCTGGCTGCGGGGCGGCTCGATGATGTGCACTGTGGCAAAGAACTCTAGAACCAGTGGCGGAATAGTGGGCCACTGCTGGGTGATGAAATGCCCCCAGCCGCATCGGGCGAATAGTTTCTGAACATCGTCCCCTAGGCCCATCTGTCTCAAGTCATCGGCATCAGGATACCGGGTTGGCTTCAGGGTGAAGCGCTGCATGTGCTGGAAGCGTCACTGGTGATCGGCAAATGCGAACTCTGACTCCCAACCAGGCTGCTCCTCTGGGACCAAGTGTTGGTCATGCTCCTCGTCGGCCTCAGAAGCCGTATCCTCATGCATATCCTCATCGGTGCTCGGGTGATATTCCTCGCCAGATGATGCCATCTATAGCTTTCTACAATAACAACAAATCATAATCAGCACAAGGAAGCATTAAGAAAGTAACCAACTCCCCCAAACTTGCCTAGTGCAAGTGAATCCTCCAAAATCAAGCACAATCAAGCATGCCCATGACCAAGTAACCACCCAATCATGAAATTTCATACCAAACCCAAGTGCAAAACAACAAACAATAGCCACAGAAACCACAGAGTACACATGGGGAAGGCAGAAACCAAGCAACAGTAAAGGGGGTTGTGTATGAATCAAAATCCCAAAATAGAACCACAACTAGGCATGCCCATTCCAAATTGACCACCCAATCATGCAATTAACATCAATACCAAGTGCAAAACGTAAATCATAAAGCAATTAAGCACAATTTTGCAATTTGGAGAGGTTAAAATCGTGCAACATTAAAGGGGGTTCAATTGGGGGTGCTCAATTCCTCAAACAGTCAAGTATAGCAACAATTAAGCCATATGGAACACACATCGACTCTCCTACAACCTAGAACGAACCAAAGTAACCCGATATATGCAATAAATCGAAGTAAATTCAACAATTCAACCCAATCACAAAAAGGGGCAAAACTAGGGTTCATAGCAAATTAAAAACCAAATCAAGCAAAGTACAAGTAAATAATGGAAAGGAGAGATGGAAAAGAGGATTACCTTGATTGGATAGGAGGATTGGGACGAAATTTCGATCGAGAATGGAGAGGGAGAGTGCTCGTGTGTCGAGAGATAGAAAGGAAGTGAGGGAAAATGAGATCGTTCAGCGGTTTTTAAAAACAGATGCGCGCGTTTGTTTCGATCGACAGGATTCCTGTCGATCGACAGACGCGCGATTTTTACGATTTTTCATTTTTTTTATATACTTAATTAAATAAATGCAGAATTGAAAATTTAAATTGAACAGGCTTGTGTCGATTGACAGGATTCCTGTCGATCGACACACTTATTGACCGGACAAAAATTACAGTACACGACCTTGTCGATCGACACGATTCGTGTCGATCAACAGACTTATTGACTTAACCAATTTTTGAAATCAACCCCTCTGTCGATCGACAGGATTCCTGTCAATCGAAACAGAGGCTTAAATTTTGAAACATGTAGTTACAAGCTGGAATTTTTTCTAAGGCATGAAATAAATCCTAAAACACCTAAGACTCGAAAATAGACTCTAAAACTGAATTAAAGCAATAAAATGATGGGTTACCTCCCAACAAGTGCTTCATTTAATGTCGTTAGCTCGACGATACCTCAGATCACGGCCGGTCCAGATAGTGCACTTCCACAGCTCCAATCTGCAGCGGGTTGTAGTAACGCTTGACTCGGTTTCCATTGACTCGGAAGATTGTGCCATCCTGACCAGCTAATTCCACCACTCCATTGCTGGTAAAGTTGACCACAGTATATGGTCCATTCCACTTGGACTGCAGCTTTCCTGGCATGAAGCGGAGGCGAGAATTGAAAACAAGCACCAGATCCCCTTTGTAGAATTGTCGCCTCTTCAGGCCTTGATCATGGAATCTCTTGGCTCGGAGCTTGTAATTCATGGAGTTCTCATAGGCTTCCTCACGGAATTCCTCCATCTCATTCAAGTAGGCAGCTCGGCTCTCAGCAGCAGCTTTCCAATTCAGATTCAGCTCCTTCACAGCTCTCCATGCCTTGTGCTCAAGCTCCATAGGAAGATGACAGGACTTACCGAAGACCAACTGGAATGGGGACATCCCAATTGGCGTCTTGAAAGCAGTACGGTAAGCCCACAGTTCATCATCGAGCTTGAATGCCCAATCTTTCTTCATCTTGACAGTTTTCTCGAGGATCCCCTTGATCTCCCTATTGGACAACTTGGCGAGGCCATTCCCTTGAGGATGGTATGGAGTAGTAACCCTGTGCTTGACACCATAGCGAGCAAGAAGAGCAGAAATAGTACGGTTACAAAAATGAGACCCACCATCACTCACCAAGGCTCTAGGAGTGCCGTATCGAGTCACCACATTCTTCTGGAGGAAATTCACCACAACCTTGGAGTCATTGGTGGTCGTCGGAATGGCTTCCACCCACCTAGAAACATAATCAGCAGCCAAAAGAATGTAAGTGTACCCTCCTGAAGGTGGGAAAGGTCCCATGAAGTCAATCCCCCACACATCGAATATCTCGACCTCAACCACTGGGGTCTGGGGCATCTCATCCTTCTTTGAAATATTGCCCATCCTCTGGCACCTGTCACAGTTAAAAACAAATGACTTGCAATCGCCATGGATGGTCGGCCAGTAGAACCCACTAGAGAGGACCTTGAAGGCAGTCCTGTTGGCAGCAAAGTGGCCACCGCTGGGAGAAGAGTGACAAGCCTCGATGATCTTGAAGAATTCAGACTGCGGCACGCATCGGCGGATAATAGTATCGGCACATCGGCGCCATAGGTACGGGTCTTCCCAATAGTAGAACCGGACCTCCTTCAGAAATCTCTTCCTTTCTTGCGGGGTAGACTCTGGAGGGGGAACTCCATTCACCAGATAATTGGCATAGTCAGCATACCAGGGAGTCTTGTTGCAGTAGTACTCCTTGAGATCCCTATCCTTGCATGCAAAGACCTGTTCATCAGGGAAAGTCTCTTGGATCCTCATCTTCTGGTCATCCCCCTCGACTGGATACTCCAACCTGGAGAGATGGTCGGCAATCACATTCTCACAGCCTTTTCGGTCCTTGATCTCCACATCGAATTCCTGAAGCAACAGGATCCATATGATCAATCTTGGCTTGGCATCCTGCTTAGCAAACAAGAATTTAATAGCAGCGTGGTCAGTATAAACAACAGTTTTCGACCCTATCAAGCAGGGCCGAAATTTATCAAATGCATAAACTACTGCTAGCATCTCCTTCTCCGTAGTGGTGTAATTGCATTGGGCAGGGTTCATGGTCTTGCTGGCATAGTGAATGAGATGAAAGAGCTTCCCCTTTAGCTGTCCCAGAACCGCTCCAACTGCAAAATCGCTAGCATCACACATGAGCACGAAGGGCTCATCCCAATCTGGAGAGGTGAGGACTGGAGCAGTCACTAATGCCTTCTTCAACTGCTCGAAGGCCTTCAGACACTTTGCATCAAAAACAAAAGATACGTCTTTCTCAAGCAGATTACAAAGAGGTCTAGAGATTTTAGAGAAATCCTGTATAAATCTGCGGTAGAACCCGACATGGCCTAGGAAACTCCGGACTCTCTTCACATTGAGTGGTGGCGACATCTTCTCGATTGTTGTGATCTTGGCCTTGTCCACTTCCAGACCTTCAGAGGACACCCGGTGTCCAAGTACGATCCCTTCTTTCACCATGAAGTGGCACTTCTCCCAATTTAGGCACAGGTTTGTCTTAACACACCTCTCCATCACTGTAGCTAGATTCTGCAAGCAAACATCAAAAGAGCTACCGAAGACAGAAAAGTCATCCATGAAAACCTCCATAATATGCTCAATAAGATCATGAAAAATGGACATCATACACCTCTGAAAAGTAGCAGGTGCATTGCACAAACCGAAAGGCATTCTCCGATAAGCAAAGACTCCATATGGGCATGTGAAAGTTGTCTTATGCTGATCTTCCGGGGCCACTGCAATTTGGTTATAACCAGAATAACCATCAAGGAAACAGTAATAAGGATAACCTGACAGTCTGTCAAGCATCTGATCGATGAAGGGCAGAGGGAAGTGATCCTTGCATGTGGCGGCATTCAGAGCTCGGTAGTCGATGCAAAACCGCCATCCTGTGACTGGTCTCGTCGCCACCTCTTCGCCATCCTCATTCTTCACAATCTGCATTCCCCCCTTCTTGGACACAACCTGTGTCGGACTCACCCATTGGCTGTCGGAGATGGGATAGATCATCCCATTGTCTAGAAGCTTCAGTACTTCCTTCTTCACGACTTCTTGCATCGTTGGGTTGAGTCTCCTTTGAGCTTGTCTATTTGGCTTAGCCTCTTCTTCCAAGTTGATCCTGTGCTGGCATATTGTTGGACTGATTCCTTTGATATCTGCCAGTGTCCATCCAATAGCTGACTTGTGGTCCCTCAAAACTCGTAGCAGCTTCTCCAACTCTGTAGAAGTAAGAAAAGATGAAACAATTACAGGATAAGTATTGTCAGGACCTAAATAAGCATATTGTAGATGAGAAGGAAGAGGTTTCAGCTCCAAAACAGGTGGTTCGGGCCCTTTTTTAGCCTCATGTACGGCTGTGTCGGTCGACATAGCCTCTCTGTCGATCGAAACAGAGGCTACTTCTTTCTCCTGGACTGCCTGTCGACTGGGTGATTTTTTGCATTTGTGTCGATCGACACCCTCCCTGTCGATCGACAGGGAGGCAATTTTCCACCTTTCTCCTCACTTGCTCTGTCGAGCGAAATAGAGGCATTAGCTCGATTTCCTTCTGCTTTCTTCACAAACTGGATCGGCAGAGGCTCCCTTTGGTTCTCCTTTGCCCTAGGTAACTCCTCCTTCACATCTAGCTCCACAATAAAATCCAGAAGCTCGTCACAGGCTTCATCAAGCTCTGAAAAAGAAAATAAGGAGTGGTGAAGACATTGCTCTAGATAATCAGTTTCAGAATGCATAGAAAGTAAAGGAGAAGAAATCACCAGATCAAAATTGTCTATCACATGGCATTCTTCTTTGTAGCTCCCATTATCGTGTTTTTGCATGGACTTGAAAATATCAAAGGTCACAGACTCATTGTCGACTCAGAATGTCAGTTTCCCTTCTCGAATATCGATCAGGGCTCATCCGGTCCTCAGAAACGGTCTCCCCAGAATCAGCGGGATGTTGTGATCCTCCTCCATGTCCAAAACAACGAAGTCAGCCGGGAGTATGAAATCTTTGACTCTTACCAAGATATCCTCCACAATTCCTCTCGGATAAGAGATCGATCTATCAGCCATCTGAAGAGTGATGGTAGTCGGCTTGATATTTCCAATCTCCAGTCTCTTGAAAATGGACAACGGCATCATATTGATGCTTGCTCCAGAATCGCAAAGCACCCTGCCGAATGTCTCTCCACCTATAACACAAGAAATAGTGAATGAACCCGGATCCTCTCTTTTTCAGAGGCAGCTTCTTCTGAATAATAGCACTGCATTCCTCAAACAGGTTCACCATCTCGTGCTATAGCATAGGTCTCTTCTGAGCGACCATATCCTTGAGGAATTTGATGTACCCCGACATCTCCTGCAGAGCTTCCACGAGAGGAATATTGATGTGCACCTTCTTCATGTTCTCTAAAAACCGTGCATACCTCTCATTCACCTTCTTCTTGGCAAATTGCTGCGGATACGGCATCGAGGGCAACTTTTCTCCTTGACTTGGCAGTTGTGTCGATCGACAGGGGTTCTGTCGATCGACAGAACCTCCTGACTCGATTTTTGGTTCTGGACCTCTATTTCGATCGACAGGATTTCTGTCGATCGAAACAGAGGCTTCTGCCTCGGGTACTGCTCCTTTTCACTCCCTTCTTCGGCCTCAGATTCGGCCCCTTTGTGTTCGGGTCCCTTGTAAGACTTGCCACCCCTCAAAGTAATGGCATTGACCTGATTTCTCTGATTCTTTGGGTTGGCCTGAGTGTTGCTCGGTAATTGCCCTTGTTTATGTTGTGAGCCAAGGGATGCGGCAATCTGGCTGACCTGTGTCTCAATGATCTGAGCATGTTTCTCCACTCTGTCAACTTTGGAGTTGATACCTTCCACTTCTTTCTCCAAATTTCCAACTCTCTTATCGGACCCTTGCATGAACTTGGCTAGGATTTCCTCGAGGCTCAGCTTCTTCTTTGGCTCAACAATTTCTCCATTCTCCACATTGAATCCAGCAGGAGGTTTCTCGGCAGCTTCAGGATTTGAATATGAGAAACCTGGGTGATTCCTTGCTCGGTTGGGATTGTAGCCTTGATTGTAGTTCTGATTGTAGCCCTGATTTTGTGAATATCCCCCTCGGTTGTTATTCTGATAACCACCTCTTTGGAAAAAGTTGACATCGGCGACATCAGTCTCACCAGAAGAGGACAGAATTGGATCGACAGCAGCAACGGTTCATCCAGATTCCATCTTGGCAAAGTCCTCTCTCAACTTCTTGATCTCTCCCATTAGGTCTACCTCGGGTTTTGCTACCTTCTCCACAACTTTGACTGGCTCCTTGCGGCTACTAGACCATCTCTGACTGTTAGTTGCCATCTTCTAAAAGAAGGCCATGGCTTTCTTGGGACCCTTTGTCATCACAGAATCTCCCAATGTGGAATCCACCAGTTCGACAGTCTTTTCGTTCAACCCTTCATAGAAAGTCTCAACTTGATCTGCCAAACAAAGATTGTGACCAGGACACAACCTCAACAACTCCTTGTACCTCTCCCAGGCCTCATAGAAATTCTCATTGTGCCTCTGAGCAAACCTAGTAATATCCTTCTTCCTTTGCCTGATGACACTTGGGGGAAAGAAATTCATCAAGAATGCGTTCCTCAGTTCCTTCCAAGTGCTGATGTTGGTCTTATCCAACGCAGTAAACCATGATTGGGCCTTGTCACGCAGAGAAAAGGTAAAGAGCCTCATTCGCATGGCACTTTTGCTGACTCCATTGATCTTCACGGTGTTGCAGAGCATGATGAATTTGTCAAGATGAGCATAGGGGTCCTCAGTAGCTCGGCCCCCATATTGACTCTGCTGAACCATCTGCACCAACCCAGTCTTCAGCTCAAAGTTATTGGCATTGATTCCAATGCTGAAATCAGTCTCTTGGAACTTAGGTATGTATCTCTTCTGGATAGCATCTTCATCCTCATCAGCATCAATCCCTAGATCATCATCCTCATCTTCATCATCTGAGGACTCATCAGGTGGATTGTTGTTCCGATTATTCCTGTTATTGCCTCTTTCCTGCTCCAGCATAACCATACGATCCCGCATGGCGTGCATCTCTCTCAAAAGCTCAGCTGTTTGCTCGGGAGTAAGGTTGGGAATGTTCTCTTGATGGTCATCGGCCATCTTGACAGTTTCACTGCTGGAAGCGGCTTCCTCTTGGTGTCTCCGGCTGTTGTTTCTTCTGCACGTAGCCTCAATCTCAGGGTCGATAGGAATCGGTGCCTTACCACTCCTCCTTGTGTGCATTAACTACCTGAAAATCAACCAAGGGAATAGTGAGTACACACAGAACAACAATAAAACTGAATTAAATTAACTAACACACAAATTGAATGAGAAAACAGTAAAATCTGAAAAACAGCTTCTCTGTCGGTCGACAGAAATCGTGTCGATCGACAGGAAACCTGTCGATCGAAATTTTCACTGTCGATCGAAACAGAGAGTAAAATTTAAGAAAAACTGGCAAAAATTTTAAGGAAAATAATAAGAAAATTTTGCAAAACTGAAAGGGAAATTAAAATTAAAATTACAACTTAAATCAACAACCCTAAACAGATTCAATAACAAGATAATTCTTAACAATCCCCGGCAACGGCACCAAAATTTGATCACTAATTTTTATAATGATTTTTTTATAGAATAGTGACAAGTTAAAATTATCGATCCCACAGAGATTGTAAAAGCGAACACCTCATATACTGAACCATTTGTTTTCGATTTGTTGTCTAAGTAAATATAAACTTGAAAGGGTTTTTAAAATTTAAAACTAATTTTGCAAGAAAATTAAATTAAAGCATGGAATTAAAATCGGGTTTTAAAACACTAGAGAAAAGATCAGATCCCAGGGCAAGTTCATGTCAAGGATAGCATGCAAGGGAATTTCATCGATCAATTTAAAGTAAAGATTTGGTGGAACATCAGAAAAAATATCACAAATTCCAGGGTTGGGCAATTCATAAAGTAGATTATCAATTTCCTATATCCTTTCGGTCTCTAGAAAAATTGACAACTCCCAAAGAACATCAGATTTATTCCTATGGATTAAATTCCTCTTTTCAGACATAATAAAAATCCATATTATCAATTCTTAAATCCATTAATCAATTTTCACTTTCCAGTCTCTGATTAATTAATTGTGAAAACCTAATTAAATGGCCAATTTAATCAGATTAAGAAAAAGCACAAGAATTGATAAAGCAATTAAAAATATTGATCGATTTAATCACCTAAACATGCATCCAAGACAATCACATAAACCCTAGAATCTGAATAAGGATTTACCTACACATATTCATGTTAAACAGAAATATGGAAAGATAAAACCTGTAACACAACTTCATAGAGAAAACAAGCCTTGTAATTGCATCCAATCTTCAAAGGTTCGATCACAATCCTCACCAAAGCAAATCAAGGGCAAGAAAAACTCTAGGGTTCTAGTCTCAAAAGTGGCATCATCATCAAAATTCGCCTAAATAAAACAATATATACTAAGTTTAATTGTCCCAACATGGAAATAACTTAAAAGCATTAAATTCCTTCAGCACGACCCGAATTTAGATCGACACAATTTCTGTCGATCGAAATGGGCTCTTCGAAATCGGACACTTGAAGCTCTGTCGACTGGTTGTCTCAGACACCCCTGTCGATCGACACAATTTCTGTTGATCGACAGGATTTCTTCTTCTGTCGATTAGCTTGATTTTCAACGCGTTCCTCATTTGCAGCATACCTCTGTTTCGATCGACACACTTTCTGTCGATCGAAACAGAGGCTTCGGTCAAAAACTCCAAATTCCAAACTTAGTCAATTTTCACTCCAAAAACCTGCATTTTCGAGCATAACACACAACTCAGGCATAAAAACACTACGATGCTCATAATTCAGAGTAAACACACTATAATCTAATCAAAACAACCTAAAAATCCATAGATAAGTGAACGAAATAGCGCACTTATCAGGTTTCTAAACTCGCGAGAGCCTCACGGCCAAAAACAGATTTCACTATAATAATGAAGTTCACACAGCAAAATCAAAATAATAAATATCCAAACCTCTTCTCAGTTCACTCCCTCGAAGAAACTTGAATTTACATAGAAGTAGAGACTACAACTATGAACAAACCGTATTTACGAACTAACGATTCAATCCTCAAAACTCCTCTACCATTGGATTCACTCTCCGGAGGTAGGACCCTTCTTCGGTTTGAATAGATTCGCTAGTTGAACAAACGGTGAACGTTTGTTGAAAGGTGAGAACGCCTTAATGAAGATCTTCTATGAATAATGTAGGTCGTTCGTCTTCTCTTCACACCACAGCAGTTGGAACGCCTTGAATAAAATCTCTATGAATAGTTTAGGTCGTTCGCTTTATTTGTGCACCCCAACACCCTTTATATAGGCGTAGATGAATGAATCCTTGTGTAGATATGAATAGCCTTGTGTAGATATGAATGCATCCTCGTGTAGATATGATTATCCTCATGTAGATATGATTTGCCTCGTGTAGATATGGTTAGCCTCGTGCTTGATATGTATATCTGCATAAATATCTTAACAACAAACACTAGAGAAAGATATGTTAAAGATAGAGAAAGATATGTCAAAGATATGTTAAAGATATGAATCTATCTTTAATGATTGGGAAGTATATCTATTCAAATTTATCCAAAAGTCAAATCTATCAAATCTATTCGTTCCCAAATCTTTATAAAATATATATCTATCCTAGAATGAACTGAATATACGAAAATAATTAAATACGAAAAAATATGGAATGATAAGATTAACTCAGCAAAGTCTAACACGTAGATGTTAAACATTTATAGGTGTTAAACATAATCATTGACTCAGTCAATTCTAACACCACCAATGTCAAACATAGATGTGTTATACTTTGCATCTTCAGTTGAGATACCCGAAATATGTTGTGTATTATCAATCACTAAAGGTAAAGCTAACCGATAAGTTGAAGGACTAACATCTCATAAAATCCTATAATCTTGGCATGAGCTTATCTCTCGCTCCAAATTATAAAATTCCCTTTTTGAAGGCGAAACCTTCAAAATTACTCTATCCCCCGCTTAAAGCTTTAGCTCAATTTTTCTTACATCAACATAAGATTTCTGTCAACTCTGAGCTTCTTTTATTCCTTCTAGAATCTGGCGGATAATCTCCACCCTCTTAATGACCGTATCTGATCCAAATATCTTTCTATTTCCCACTTCGTTCAAGTAAAGCAGAGATCAACATTCCCCAACATACAAAGTTCACACAACTCCCTACCATTAGGTATTTGATAATTGTTATAATAAACATACTCAATGAAAAGAAATATCAGATCCCATCTACCATTTTGGTCTATCACAATTGTTGCTACCATATGTACCCACTCTTCATATAAGCTTATTCAAAATCTAGAAGTAAACTTCGAATCACGATTCGAAGTAATAGATATAGGTACTCCAAAAAACCGTATAATTTCTTGTAGATACAGCAGAGAAACTTTATCAAAACCATAAGTGACTCGCATCGGAAAATGTGAGCGCACTAGATTAAACAATCCACTAGGATTCATAATGCAGTATTTTCCTTTATGCGATCTTGGTAAACCATAAGGTCATTGATGTAGCACCTTCACTTGCTAACTCACTAAACACGACTCAACATGATTGACAACCTCCTTTTTCAAGCCTTCCCACCAAAATTTTGTCTTTAACTCATAATACATCTTCGTACTTCCCGAGTGAGCAGTATAAGGGGTATCATGAGCTTCACTCATGATTTTATTCCACAACTTTTCTTGATTTGGTGCACAGATTTTCATTGTGACAGTTGAGCATTATCTAATGCCTCCTTATACTCTTTTGACTTTTCTCTTTTGAAAACTTTCTATTTATCTTTACCATTTCATCACCCTTTGTTTGGGCCTCAACTATCTTCTGTCTTAAATTAGACATAATATTCATGGTAACTAGTATACCATCATGAAATTCTAGTGGTAATACATCTTCTAGATGCAGTCTTTCAAAATCTTTAAAATAGTTCACTTTTACTCATAAGAAGTGAACTTAATGTTGCTACACTTTTTCTGCTTAAAGCATCAACTACAAAGTTGACCTTTCTAGGATGATAGTTTATCATCAGATCGTAATCATCCTCTAGCTCAAGCTAATTTCTTAACTCATATTGAGATTTTTCTGCTCAAGAAATACTTTAAGCTTTTGTAAGTTGTATAGCCAACACATTTGATTACACACAAATGGTTTCTCAATAATTTCAGCTCATAAACCATTGTTGTTAACTCCAAATCAAGAGTGGGGTAACTCAATTCATGAAATCTTAGCTAACGTGATGCATATGCTATCATTTTTCCCTTTTGCATCAGTACGCAGCCTAAGCCATTCTTGGAAGCATCCATTTGCACCACATATTCCTTATCAACTTTTGGAATAGCTAACACTGGTGTAATCATTCGAAGTTGCTTCAATTTTTTTTAAAGCACTCTTCACACTTCTGGTCCACTCATACTTCACTCCCATCTGAAGTGTGACACTGGTTTCACAATCTTACAAACCTTTTTAATAAAACTTCATAGTACCCAGCTAATCCAAGAAAATTTCCTCATCTTGTTAGGCATATTCGCGACTTCCACTCCATAAACGCCTCAATCTTTGCAAGATTTACCATGATTCCTTCATCCATCACAATATATAACAAGAAAGATAGCTCTTCTAACCAAAATCCACACTTACTGAATTTGGCATATAACTTCTCACTTTTCAACATCTATAGATCAATCCGAAGATGATCATGCTCCAACTCACCTTTGGAGTATATGGCAATATCATTATAAACAGGAGAACAAAGTTATCTAGGTATGGATAGAACACTCGATTCATTAAGTACATGAATATGACTGAAGCGTTCTTGAGACCAAATGGTATAACCACAAACTCATAGTGTCCATACTTCATTCTGTAAGTTGTTTTCAGATATCTTCTTTCTGAATATTCAATTGATGATATCTTGATAGAAGATCGATCTTGGAGATTACACTTGGTCATCTCAAATTATCAAACAAGTTATATATTCTCGGTAAATGATACCAATTCTTTAATGTTAACTTGTTTAGTTCATTGATAGTCAATACACATTCACATCGACCTGTCATTTTTCTTCACAAACAGCATAGGAGCTCCCCACGGTGAAACACTAGGTCGGATAAAACCAATATCCAATAGCTTTTGTAACTGCACATTCAATTCTTGCAGTTCCTTAGGAATCATCCTATATGGTGCCTTAGAAATCAGAGCTGATCCCGGTTCCAAATATATAACGAACTCAACTTGTCTATCAGGTGGCAATCCTGGTAGTTTATCAGGAATTACATCCTCAAAATCATTCACTACCAACACATCCTTCACCGTTACCTCTTGACTAGGTTCACCTTCCACATAGACCAAATATGTCTGATTTTTCCTGATTCAAAATAGCTTACTAGCTTGGAGTGCAGTTATTAATGACACTCTTTACCCTTAAGAAAAATCATATATGCAGTCATGTCTTTCTTCCTATGATGGCAAAATAATTTTTCCCTCGAAACGAAGAATAGTAGTTTGGTTACCCATTAACCAATCCATTTCTATGACCACATCATCATTCATTTCCATCACATTCAAATTATTCACAATTACTCTATGTGTATTCAGCTAAATCTCCAAACTAGAGTTTATATGAGTAGTAATAACAACTTCTCGTGAAGGTATAGTTACTTTCAAGTTTCTATCACCTTCTACTACTTCAAGATGAAGATTTTCTACACATGCATAAGCAATGAAGGAATGAGATGAATTACAATTAATCAAAACCATAACAGGCATATAACAAGAAATTCTCATTCTTGCTACACTTCCTTCATTCCTTTCTTGATTAAGAACATTCATTTTAGCTTTTCACATTGGTAGCTTTTCTACTGCTAATGGTCCTTCATAGGATTATGAGGTGGTATTTATCCATTTTGTCTCCTTCCTTTAAGATTCCTAGGTGCTCTGAATCAAAGTTGAGGTTTTCCTCTTATTGCTCTCAACTGGTTGTTAGGCCTATAGAAATTTGGCCTGTTGACAATCTCTTATTGTTGATTTGGCACTGCCTAGCCATATGTCCTCTACCACAACATTCAAAACAAGTTAACTCTTACCCTGGACACGCTCTTGTATGCCTTCTCTTACATCTTCCACATTTCGATATCATCAATCCTTGAAATCCTCCTCCAAGGGTCATTGGTGCCACCTTTCCTTTGCTCGGTATTTAAAAGTTTCTCGTCAACAGATATTGGTTTTTGCTATACCCTTACCATCTCTGATTTGACAAACAATCGATAATTTGTACGCTGAACTTCTTTAAGCTTTCTTTTCAAAGTATTGATTTGCTTAGTACTCAGAGTCAGTACTTTACCTTCAATCGAAGCATCTTTGACATCCACAGCCAGACTCAAGTATTCTAGGTAAGTCAACCCCTTTCTTATAAACAAATGGGTTCGAATATCTATTCGTAACCCAAATTAAAAGTTCTCTACTGTCACTACACTTGTATCAACTAATTGCATAGTATACGGAGATAAGTCAACGAAACGCTTCTCAAAATTTTGAATCAGCACTTTATTTTACTGGTGTCGCTTCAAGAAATCACCTTTCTTTTTATATATATCAATTCCTCATTCGAAGCATTTCATGCTCAACTAGTTCGCCAACTAGTAAGTATCAATCTCGTATGGCATAATTTGATATAGAAGTATAGTTTCAAATGTCATTAATCAGAACACTACACTCTGTAATCCAACACAACCAACTAAATCCCAACGTAATTCATTCACTTGGATTTATCATTCATTGATCTTCATAGTCTCAATTTCGCATATCCCCCTTTAAATAAGGATAACGGTTTAGGCTTTCCATATACTTAAATCCACTTAACTCAATTAACATGAGAATCTCAAACAAAATTTAGGCTCTTTTCACAAGCCAATCACATTTTCATAACCTCTCGAGATATAATTTCTTATTCTCACAAAAATCTACTCAATAGTTGCATCACAAGCAACATAAGTTCATGTCAATGAGACAATTTTATAAAGTTTCTCCACATATGGCGAGAATCTAACTCAATCGCCCAACCCACCGCAACAGTACTGACGAGAGCCAAGCTCCATCGCCACACAAATCAAAAACCTTAGCGAGAGTCAACTCCATCACTACTCAAATCAACAAACAATAGCAAGAGTCAAACTCCATCTCTACTCAAATCAAACAACCAATAGCGAGAGTCAAACTCCATCGCTACTCAAATCAACAACCAATAGCGAGAGTCAGACTCCATCGCTACTCAAATCAAACAACCAATAGCGAGAGTCAAACTCCATCGCTACTCAAATCAACAACCTAATAGCGAGAGTCAGACTTGATCGCTACTCTGCTCTTAACTCTTTCTCATTTAGTCACTTAAAACGCGTAAGTGGAAATGAAATCACTCAAAAGGGATTGATATTTATATGATACTAATCCCCGGACTAACGTCACACAATAATCAATCAGGAAGAGATTTGTACTGCTAAATAGGTCTAATCTCCATTGCTAAAATTATCTAACCCTGTCTAGTCGCTGATCAAGGTGCTCCTCGCATCCTTCTTCTCATCATTGTCACCTTTAATCAAGTCATCACCACACTAACATTCGACTCACTAGAGGTAAACAATTCCTCTTGCTCAAACTCCATATCATAGTCATCATCAAAATCATCACCAGAGGTACCATCTCTGCATGTCCTTTTATATGGGGTATTTTCTAACCTCTCATAACTTGTTCGATAAGTTCTAAAGATGGAGGTACATACCATATAGATAACACTAGATCATTGTTAGATACAACCGCGTGAGCTGCATGTATACTGAGCGAAACTATATATAGAGTAAAGTAGTTGATGATGCATGGAATACGAATGGCATAACCTCAAACACATGTGATGATAAAATTTATAAGGCTGATGATGTAATCTGGACAATCAGCTATACTGATTCAGGCTTAACACCATGTCTAGGATTTGCCAAGAAATCCAAAACTGGAGGCACCACAAGTGCAATTCTAGCACACCCAGGCACAGGCAAAATGGAGCAATCAATATATGGCCTAATCGAACAACTAGGAGGATATCTTAGTGTCACAACTCTATGAATAATAAGCCCAATAAAACTAGGAGATCACCTTAAATCACAGTGTATCTCTTTGCTTAGGAGTAAGCATCCAATCTCAATTCTAGCCCAAGTCTCCAAGATTTCGACAACCATTCAATCAAAATCACGTGGCCTCGTAATTAGATATTTCTCACATATTCACCATCTATCGCTCATGCTAGTAATGATCCAAAAACTCAAATAAGTAATAATGGGAATTAGGTCATAATTTCCAAACTTTTGGATCACGATATGGATCCATCTGCCGTGATATTCACTAATCGGTGTCAACCCAGAATAAATAATACATGATGTGGCGAAGCTCACATTCTATGTCGCTCTCTCATTTCTTGTGACTCCGTTGAGTCATGGTACACATTTCCCTTATATCCGCATTCACATTCATCACTCAGCAACACATATACCTTCAATTAATTGTGGTTAGTAGTCAACGGTCTCGCCCGTCTGACTCACTACTTGTCTGATTTAACTCATATAAGTTCAACAACACGAACAATTACTTACCTGAGCTTTCCTACCACTATTCTCAAAGGACTAAGGCTCACAATCTTTTCCCAAAATCAAAGAAATAAACACAACTTATACAATTTCAAATAAAATCACATAACGAACTCAATCGTTCAAACCACAAATTCAAAATCATATCACAAAACAACTTGACTATTAAATAACCAGATCAATCAAAATCTCCACAAAACCAATCATTCCAAATAAATCCATTATACTAAATAACTCATCATTTCAAATTCAACAACATCAACCAATCACAATCAAGTCAAGTTATTGCGGGAGTCTTGCTCCACCGCTATCACAAACAACTCAAGCCATTGTGGGAGTCTTGCTCCACCGCTATCACAATCAATTCAAGCCATTGAGGGAGTCTTGTTACACTGTTTAACCATCAAACCACATCCACAACGACAGCTGAGCTCCATCGCTGTACAACATCAATCATCTCAACAACACAATCACCATCACAATCACACGCGCATTTGCGAGAGCTGAGCTCCATCGCTATTCCATCATAAACAATCCAACCAACACAGAGGATTCTAATCAAACAACACATAGTGAGAGCTGGGCTCCATCGCTACCAAATATTCAATAAACCCAATTATTTAATCAATTAAAAGCAATTAATCACATAACAAATAAGTGGAATCCCACCACTCGACAACAACATTTAAAAATTAAAAACTATGCCTGACTGAGCTGAGTAGGAGGGAGCAAAATGTGGAGCTTATATCTCAACTTTTCAAGTTTAAGACCTTAGACTTCCGAATCAAATGAAATCTTGTATACAGAGCGAATAAACATTGCTCTGGTACCACTTTGTCACGCCCCATTTAGCTTCCCCGGGTTATGTGACCTCGATGGGTTAACTCTCGATATTTCTCACCATTAAACACAACCAAGAATAAGATTAAGCGGAAGCTAACATTTATAGAGATAGTAATAGGGCTCGAGTTCATACAAAATATCATCATCTAGTTTGAGTTCAAAAACAACAAGGTTACATTTATACCAAAACATGGGGAAGTTTAGTTTCCAGAGGTTCAATGCAGCAAACTGGTGTAGTGGAGATATGTATATGGAGATACATATCTTAGGATCAAGCTCTGGTTTGGACTGCTCACACATTCCTGCTACCACCTCCACTGCTCCAAGCTTTAACCTACATGTTTTAGAAATAACACGAGGGGCTGAGTACACCATGTACCCAGTGAACACAAGCCCGAAAACATACAAATATAGATTGTTATGCCATCAAACCGATAATGCATGATATAGATTGTTATGCCATCAAACCGATAATGCATGAGGTTTTACTTTGAAATCCACTCATGCTTATCAAAACATTTTCATTCACACATTGCGCAGTAATTTAACTTACCCTTGGTCATTATCGATTTTAACAAGTGCGACTTGGAAACAAGCCTACTTCCAAGACACGATGTACTGATGTGAATGTCATAATCCACTCAACCACTATCATCAAAGTGCACTGATCTCGGACATACAACATCGAGATCTGATCGACTATAATCCATTCTTATAAACCTCTGAGTGTCAACCCGTGGTTGATCCACTCCTCATATAAATCGTTTAGGGAATCGAACCACTAGTACGGACATATCAGAGTTTAACTCGTGGTACTGCGGCGCAAGAATATCGTCCATCTTGGGCTCGCAATCAGTAAAAAACTGCTCAAGGTTTAAAACCTTGGTTCATTTTACTAACGTCTTATCTCTCTGGTCAACTACGTCTGGCTCAGAGGTACAGATAGGATCCACAAAAACATTTTTGGCATAACAATAACTTTAAAACAAAACATTTTCATACAGTTGATTTTTAAAAAGAAAACATTTTCATGCTTTTGGATTTTTATATAATAAAAGCCCACCTTTTATTCTTACAGATTTTGAAGTACGACGGCTGCTCAAAAGCAAGACCTCGCCAAGCATGATTCCTTAAAACACAAATCAAACAAAATGCACAAATAAGCTTAACATTTAAGCCACACATAACAGTTAATGTCATCCATTCATAACAATAACCAATGATATATTACTTACACATATATCGTCTCAACTTCTCAACCAATCATATCTCATCTATGCTCAATTTATTCCTAGATAATGATCTCTATCATTATTCTCATTCTAGTTTAATCTCAAGGATTAACAAATCCTAGAATTCATCACTGATGATATAAATTTCAATTAGCTTCATAAATCTCCACAATTCACACCTTGACATAATATGATCGTGTCATCATTCATCTCATATCATTCAGTTTCTATCATCATACTATCAATTCTTAGTTCTTTCTCCAACAAATCCAACATTCTTAGTAAAATCGACTTTTACTCCATCGCTTATGATAACACAAGTTCCATACCTCCAAACTATCATATTTCACATTCAAGCCTAGCTATCAATCTCATGTATTATGCATTGAACGATTGTAAGATGATATCTAAGTTCATTCGTCAAGAGCAAACGAAACGAGAGAGGAAGTCGGATTTTTCCCGGCCTTTTACCTCATCGCTTATGATAACACAAGTTCTATACCTCCAAACTATCATATTTCACATTCAAGCCTTGCTATCAATCTCATGTATTATGCACTGAACGATTTTAAGATGATAACTAAGTTCATTCGTCAAGAGCAAATGAAACGAGAGAGGAAATTGGATTTTTCCTGGCCGCGCCTTTGAGCCTTGATCACGCCATTTTCACCCAAATTTCAACCATTTTTCGACCACAAACAATAATCACAAACTCATGCTAAATAATATGAAAACAGTCTTGCATTTAAGATCAACACTCCAAATAATGCATATAAGATCATATTCTTGGAGAAGAAACCCTCACCTTCTTCAACAAGCTTTGATCGACCAAGAATTCAAAATTCCTCCTCAACCACACGACCACACACTCCAATTAAGTTGCTAGAAACGTTTATAAACATCAAACCAAGCAATTTCTCATATTTGGATGAATTGACCTAAATCCCCAAATTTATCATATCTGACACAGTTTTGAAAAATGGGCATAACTTACTCATATCTTAACCAAATTGAGCAATTGAGTAGTCTAAATGCATCTAATTTCGAAGCTCTACAAGTTAGTCTCACACGGCCATTGCCCAAACCCCCTCCCTTTGGCCGGAAATCTTGCCGGAAGATGGGAGTCACTGGAAGCTCTCTCACTAGCACAAAAATGAGAGGGGAAATGTGTTCTTGTTTTCTCTCAAGTGTAGTGAGGTATTAAGGGCATACTTAGGCTAGCTCAAGTGATCCACAAGCTAGATAAATATCATTAGGACAAGTGTTCATGCTACTCATCTAATAATTAACCCCTTATTTTATGTAAATTACATCAAATTCCTCACATATATATATATATATATATATGTCCTTGCAGATAATGTATGTAACTCGATGTATCAAAGAATATAATCATCATCCTTAAATATTGAATACTACGACATTTCCAAGCGTATCCATAATTATAACCTTTAAAATTTTTGCATTCAAATACGCGTTTATGGTTTCAACCAAAATTTCCAAACCAAACCGACTAATTATGCAATTAAGCATAAAATTATATAATAACCTCATTATGTTTAGCCGGGTTATTACACATTGCATGTAAATGTGGCTCCAGATGCAAGAGGTGTCGATACTGGTTTAGAATCAATAAGATCAGCTCGTTGCAGAATGTCACGAGCATACTTTGACTTACAAATAAATAATTTAGAAAAAGGATATGACACCTCAATACCAAGAAAACCCAAGAGAAATAAGAAAACCATAGAACTTTTGATACCAAGCCAATGGAGCTTGTCGAAGACCATAAAGTGCCTTTTAAAACTTGCATACATGATCCAAAAACTTGGGATCGATGAAACCCAAGGGCTGCTCCATGAATACTGTGGTGTCAAGATTACCATTTAAGAAGGCATTTTTGACATCTAGTTGATGGAGAACCATCGACGAGAAATTTTGTCCGAATATCTCACTTTGAGCCAACAATATTTGTATTTTGTGGACGTGGAACAAGCAGCCACGTTTTGTTTTGGTGAAGAACCTCCATCTCCTCATTCATGGCATTAAACCAATGGGGGTTTTTAAGAACTGACTTTATGCCTCGTGGCTCCGAAATTGTTGATAAAGCAGTGTGTTGGGAGAATTTGAGAAGAACAAATCTGCTGGGTACCGCTGTTTGAAAATGCCATTTTGTGCACGCGTTCGCATAGGATGAGTGCGTGAAGGTGCAGCTAGTAGACGCGGAAAATCTAGCGAGGAAGGATCCGCAGCACAAGAATCAGGAGGCACACAGGTTCATGAGGCGCAGCAGGTTCAGGAGCAGGTGGTATCCCTTGCGTGATATTTTCTGGTGGTTCCTCCGAGATGCATAGGCAACATGAAGAAGGAGAAGTACTTGTGGAAACATCATCAGCATATGTTGACCAAGTTATATTCGAAGTGGATGAGGAAGAAGACTGACGAGAGAAAGGCATGCACGTCACATCAAATTGAGCATGACAACTGATATAGAGCCGATAGAGCTTGCGGAGGTGAGCGCAGCAGATAGAGACCTCTGACATTAGTGCCTGTTGCAAGAAGCTTTGTTGGGAAATCTGTCTAAGGTTTCCTTTCCCAGTAGCTTACTTGTTTAGATTATAGTTTTGGTGGATCAAATCCTAAGTCCTACCAGCGTCAGTTGTCTCTACATAGCTCTAGTCTCAAATGTAAAGTCCTGTTTAGGTCTTTTGAGTTGTAAGTCGCAGCTGATCAAGACTCATGCTGACACTGTTCACCAGCATGAGTAACGCTTACCACTGGCTACTGTTCACCAGTTGGAAAAGTTTCATCAGCAGGCGGCTGACAAAGACTCGTGCTGACACTGTTCACCAGCATGAGAAGAGCTTATGACTGGGTACTGTTCACCAGTTGGGAAGGGTTTCATCAGCAGGCGGCTGACAAACCTTACCAGGAGAATACGTGTTCTTACACTATTCACCAGCGGTGATTTCACCAGTCATGGGAGATTCCGAGAAGAGTTAACATCTAGAGATTTGGTAGACTTTGATGATGCCAGGGCAAGTCACCAGCAGAGACTGCCAGCACAAGATCACCAGTATGATCTACCAGTCAGATGTTACCAGCAGAATTCCAGATTCTCTCTCCCCGCGTAGTAGAGACAAGAAGAAGATTCTCTGAGGAATCGACTGACAAAGGATGACTTTAAGGAAGGATAACTTAAAGTCTATCAGTCACAAGACGCCAGTCTTATTCCTCGGACTGACTAATGGAGCCGTTCTGACACAAAGAGATCTGTGTCAGATAAAGCGGTCAAAGGTATGGTTCCTTCCGGAAAAACATACCTGCCGCCGTCAGAAGGACATCCGAGGTCTGACACCTTTCCGGATGCGTCCAAACGGCTAGAAAGTTTGAATCGGTTCCTGCGGCTATAAATACGTCGCAACCACCAACATTCAGAACTAATGACTCGGTTGACACATTGAATGATTCTACTCATATGCTCAACCACCGAAAGAACTGAAGTTATTGCAAGAACGCATAAAGTACTTTCGAGGCTTTTCCTAAAGCTTTTCGTGTGTTGATTTATCAAACACGAGACTTCAAGCTCTAAGCTTGTAAGTTAAAGATCTCATTTGGTGTTCTTTCTCCTTCGAGAGAGTTCACAGCAGCTCATGTGCTTACCAGCACTTGAGTTATTACGGGCATTCTGCCGTAGAGTCTGTTACGTTCTTGGGAGAACTAAAACACCCAGCTAGCTGTGGAGGTTGAAGTGACGTGCTCGCACTCCATCAGCTGTGAAGAGTTGAAGAAGGATCCAGGACCGGGAGCGGTTGATCTAGTGAACTGGTGGACGAGGCATTCACCAGCTAGAGATAGATCGTAGGATACCTGTACCTGATTACTCTTAGTGGAATTTCCAGTGCTTCGACTGGAGAGTGGACGTAGATCGATTGATCGAACCACTATAAAATCCTTTGTTATTTATCAGCTTTCTGCATTTCATTCATATTTTAAACCCAGCACTCAAGTGCTGGAGTATATCCTGAAACTGATATAATTGTGCAAACAAGGCTAAAATATTCTAAGTATTAAGTCACCAGCTGACCAGTTGTCAGCTGCGTACTGAGTAACCAGCACCAGCTGACCAGTTGCCAGTTGTCAGCTGTGTAAGTAGCGTGCAAGAAATCTTTATATTATTTCCGCTGTGTAACGATTATACTCTGAAAAACCGGGACCAACAAGCTTACCGCACAGGAAAATCATGAGTCAAAGCACTCACAGATAATAGGCTCTTAGTGATTCGAGAGACAACAAGAATATTGCAAAGAGATAAACACGAAGAAATATCAAGAGAACCAATGTGTGAGATAGAAAGACTGTCACCGTTGCCAACCATAATGTGGTCTGAACCAGAGTAAGGTGAAGCACTGTCAAGCTGCTCATCAGAGGCAGAAATATGGGCCGAAGCACCGGTATCAATGTACCAGTCAGACGGAGACGAGATAGAACAGCTGGTTGATAAAGCCTCAGCAATGTGCGCTATAGGTGGTGGACAACATGAGCGATCGTAACTACGATCGAAGCGCTTAGGATAGTCAAATGGAACATGATCAGTGTCCCTACAAAGATAACACCAAGGGTTAGAACGACAACCCTTACCACCCAAGGTTCGGCGACCCCAACCACGATGAGAAGAACGTCCACGGGGTTGGAAAGATTGTTGTTGATGGGAAACTATAAAAGCAGCAGATGGCACAGATGATGGAGAGTCAATTGACTTCTAAAATAGTTCATGAGATTGCGCTCGTGCCATGATGGTGGAGAAGTCAGGGAGTGGTTCATGTGCAATTTGAGAAGTGGTGAAGCTGGAGAATTTGGAGCCCAGACCATGGAGAAACCAATGCAATTTATTGGACTCATTTAACGGTCGGTCAATCGTTGCAAGCTGATCACAAAGAGCTTTTTAGTTGATGTCATACTCAACGATAGTTAACAAGCCACGTCAGGCAAAGAGAATATCGTCTTTCAGGCTAATTTCACGTGCTTTTGATGCGGAGCTGTAGGCACTGGTTAGAGCGAGCCACACATCACGAGGTGTCTTGCAGCCTATGATGATCACCATGGATTCTTTAGCTAAGTTGGAGATGAGAAAAAGCTTGAGAATTTTATCACGAGTGGTCCATTTAGCATGCTCCGGATTTGGCTGTAATTGGCCATCAGAACCAACAAGTTGTGGGGTGGGAGGAAGAGAGGATCCATCGACAAGCGGCATAAAGTTTTGACTAACGAGGAGAGGTTTGATTTGAGCGTGCCATAATAGATAATTGGCAGAGGTAAGCTTTATTGTGATCATATGGATCATAGTAGATAGAGGGAGGGAAGAAGAAGATGCATCGTCGGCCATTGGAATAAGAGCGATGGTAAAAGTAGTCTTTATTTTTCGGTTATTTGATTACAGAAGGAAGTATATATTTACATAATAAATCTATAAAATATGGTAAGATAATAACTAAATATTTTCTACTTAATTTACATGATAAGCTCAATATCTTGAATATCTTCGCGATATTGGATATCTTTGACAAAAGTGAGGATAATTGTTCTTGTTGCATCAATGATATGTGTGTGAAATGACCGATTTATTGATATGTTTGAGTGCTTGATTGTGTTCGTTTCACCTTCATATCATAGGTTTTTGTTTGTTTTTTGTCTCGTTTTCGTGTTTTATTGTGTTGGTGTTGTGTAGGAAAGGAAATGAGCATTTTTCATCAAGTTTTGCCCATTTTTGGTGAAATATCAACCCGGATCGTGTGCATGCCTTCGAAATATCGACCCAGATGGAGAAAAGGAGCAGCAGAGAGATTACAGAATGAAATCACGGTCCGGACCAGGTTGGGTTCTGCCGAGATTTGCCTCTGTAGGGCAAATCTCGACTGAACCCTACAAAGCTCGGTCGAGATCTGCTCTATAGAGGCAAATCCCGGTCGAGCTGGTTTCATTTGGGGCAAGATCGATCGTGTTGTTTTGGCAGTTTTTCAGTTTTGAAGCATCCGGGTCAAGCTGATTTTATCCGGGTCAAAATCTAGGTCTACTAACGTAATATAAAAGCTAGAAGGACGAATGGGGAAAGAACTTTTGGCGAAATTAGAGCGGTTACTCACTAAATTCTCACTTTCCACTCATCCAAAACCTCAACCAAGGTGGATCTCAGGCCAATCCAATCCAATTGGAAGAGAAATGAAGACTACGGCGTAGATCAAGTCCAAATCCACTCAATTGGGGAAATTTTCTACCTAGCTTTTCTATTGTAATGGATTTGTACTCATTTCGTATTCAATTGAACCTAATCAAAGGTATGTGTAGCTAATTCCTTGGGTATATTGGTAGAATGAAGCATTGAATTGTTTGATTGAGCTTGGATTGTATGTTTACCTTCACCTACTTGATTGCACTCACTTGAGCATTTTCCTAAATCACATAGTGTAGGCATTAACCAACTATGTGTGTAATAGACACTGAAATTGCAGCCAACACGCGGATCTAGGTGTTGTGAGAAGTGTAGATGCATATAGGTTTTGATCCAATCCTTGCGCGGAGATTGCCTATAGGTCGATAACTTACGGTCTATTTGGAGTGGAATTAGGTGCGATAACGTAGCTGTTTGAGTATCTAATTTCACCAACTCTTAACTCGTCGGTGCTGAGGGAGTTAGGAAGCCTGGGGTAGGTTGATCATCTTTAGGTGAATTAAATGATTGTTTACATCATTCAAATCAATCTCATGGATTCAATGTGAATTTCATACCAATGTCCTTCGTTTCACCATTGTTGAATTTGAATACCTTGTGTTTGCTTTACATTTGCTATTGAGTGTGGAATTGGAAGTGAGAAAGATAGTGATTGTTGTTATGATGTATGTTTGGGACATAGTGTTCTTAGTTAGGTAGATTGATTTACTTGTTGCCTAGGATAAATAACCACTCAACGATTTTATCGTGCTTAGATACAAGAGCAAGTCTTTACTAACTAATACTCTAGCGGGTGAAGCGAGAAGTTCCTAGATTGATAAAAATTATTCTTGTTTGCGCACTAAGAGTGCTAATTAACTATTGTTAGTTGAGAATTTAGTGCGCATCAATCAACCTATTATCTCTGGCGTGCAAGAAATAAGCTTAAATTTGAAGATACACCCTTTGTTGTTGTTAGACAGATTAAATATGATATCTATCGTATTTTACAGTTGTGTTGTCTCATATGGAAAATAACAATATTTTAATGTTCCCGAGGATGCTTGCTCTCCAAGATTTCTTGGTTTGGGCTTATGAGTTTGCTAACTTAGTTGGGATGCTAGTAAGGTCAGGAATTACAGTGCAGTGCAGTACTCAGTAAGTGTATATACTGGCCTAGTTAGCATATGTACTTGCAATACATGTTGCATGATCTATTACTCTTCGATATCATACCTCTTTGCGGACTGTGGCTTTTTTGTTGATAGATTCGTTGATGTTTTTTGAGGTTGGTCACTTTATTTTGGCTTTTATTATCTACCTAGCTTAGTTTGTTTTGTTTTTCCATATTATTATTATACTTTCCTAAGTACTATGTCCATAATATTAATACAAAACTTTGCCTAAATATTTATTTCATTTTTAATGAAGTATTTACTTTTTTAGGTAAATATAATTTGTTGTTTTAGTTTTAATTTTTCAGCAGTACGTGTTAGAAATTCATGCATAATTCAAGTATTCAGTAATTGTAACATTGAACTTTATTTATTTACTTTAATCCAATCAATTTTAAGCTCGTTTCAACAGATTTACCGCCACCATAAAAGTAAAATTAACATCGAGCATCCATGTATGCATCAAACTCATAATTAATCAAACAAGAATCCACCACATGCATATACAAGTACTTGTTCCGTTTCAAACGAGATAAAATTAATACATTTCTCACTTGACAAAGTAAGGCAGGTCAAGAACGTAGAGCAAAAAGTAAGCCCAAATCACACCTGAAATCCCACCAAAGAAGAACCCACCCGTGAACTTAGCCCATCCCTCAGCTGTCTGCAGCTGATCCGGCACCTTCTTCCTCCCTGTCAATGTCAGCGACGGCGCCGTCGATGGCTCCCCTTCCTTGAAAGATGCAATCCCATAAATGGTCAGGCAGATGCTCAGGATCACTACTAGTCCACCTGCAGCCAATGAGCCTGCTGGGCCCGCAATCTCCGTGTTCCGGAGTGGGCCCGTCTTCACGAATGGGCCCACCAGGAGGAACCCGTGGGCCAGACCAACCTCAACCCCCCGGAGCAGCGGGTTCACCGCAGTCCGGTAGGCTGGGAGGTTGGACAGGTACCATGCTATCAATGGGCTCGAGGTGACAGGGGTCTCAAGACTTCCAATGAATGGATCACCATTGATTGGTTGAATGACTTGGTATGTAGGCTGCATAAACCATTTCATTAATATCAGACATAGGGCATATCAAAGATGTAAGAACACAATATGAAATACCTTTTCTGACTGGATAGCCTTGACGGTGAAGGAAGAGGTTCGTCTCCCAGATGGCAAGACTCTGAAGGGAGCACCAGAGATGCCCTTTGGAGTGGCGAGTCTGGTTGTCAATGAAGAAGCAAAATTGCTCTTGAGTTGGCTGGCCATGGTTGATGCAGCAGCTGCCATTTTTGGGGAGAGGCTTCTTGCTTGAACAAGGGCTGCTGGTTATAACTGAAAAAATATAATCAAGCAAAATAACAGTATATCTATTGCTGCTAGATTGGTGGTTGTCCGTTGATTTTGTATGGATATATGATTTTCATTGGACAGATTGTGCTTCATACCTTATCTCTTATCCATATAGGGTCCCACTATTTGTTATTTGTGATGCAGTTTATATTGCATTTTCTTTATTCTCCTTGATTAAATGGATTTTAAGAAAACAGCGAGTTTTTATGTTTTAGTGGAATATTGCTTCATATTGGGGAAAAAAAAATAAACTTCTTAAATAATTGAAATAAATACCAATTTCACAAGCAACCATAACAATGTGGCATAATAATCTATGATTGAAAATACTAAATCAAATCGAATATAATCAGAGTCTCCACATGTATAACAAAAACATCATACAGCAAATCAAATCAGCAAGACATTAAAAAGAAGAAAAGAAAGAGAAACGCATCATTGTAGGCTTAATCAAACAGAAAAAATCCAGCATTATAAACATTAGAAACAATGCATATATTAGAACACAGTGATATTAGCTTTTACAACATGCTAGAAATTAACAAGGCTAAAATCTTTTTTTTTTTTTTTTTCCATTTTTCTTAAATATGAAATTTTGCTGATAAGTTGGAACATTGCACAAACTGAGGGTCAACTCTAACAGTTAATGGATCTTGATGAGTCTCAGCATCTCTATTGATTAGTGCAAGTAGGTAGTGTGATACTGGTAGGCGTTCCCAAAGAAGTTGCCATGACTAGGAGTGAAATTGTATGCTGCAGTGGCAACATACGACGGGACGTGGTAATCGTTAGGCCCGGCATAAGCATATGGTGGCCTGTCATAGACATACTGCGGGTACCTCTCAGTCATTCTACCATAGAAGTTCTTGTCAGTCGCAACATTAGCAGCCCGAGGAGCATGTGCAACACCATTAGCACGTGGACGCTTGGACTGTGGCTTCGCAACTTCTGTGGCCTGTTTCTTGTCCGCCTTTGCTTTCTCGATCTCAAGTACCTGCTTCTGGAGTGGATCCACAGGGAATTGCTCCTCAAGCTTATGATCTTCGACACACTTGATCACAGCTTTAAGTGCAGTCAGCTCTTTCTCATTCACGTCAGTCTGGAAACGAAGATCCATGGATAAATATCGGGAATAAGCCTCAAAAGGAGAAAAGTCCAGCAACTTAAACTACTCAGCTGACATAACTTTCCAAGGGTTAAGAATTTCGAAATAGAACTTGCAGAAATTAGTCCAAATTAGAATCTTACCTGTGTAGACGCACCAGGTGATGCATTTCCAGGTTTGGCAGGTGATGGCAGTTTTTTGGCCTCAGACAAGTATGATTTCAGCAAAGAAATAGGTGAGAACTGATCGGTGAGCTCAAATGCAAAAGCTAGATTGACAGCATCAATCTGTCTTCCATTTTTTACTAAGACATCAATCACGCCTGGTAAGACAGAAGACAAGGTTGAAAAACAATCACAAGCATTAGCAACAATTATGAGAATATCAGGTCTTAGATTCAAGAAAAAGAGATTTACAAACAATACATGATGTATGACCATATGCATATCAAAACGAGTTAGCTTTGTTAAAAATATAGGCAACTAGAACGAGAGAACATTCTATCATGGAATTTCAAATATGAGTCATAAGAAGTTTAGATAATCACTGACGGATAGAAGTAGTGAAAGCCTTAAAACTAACTTCGTCAGAGAAACCAACCTGGCATTTTGTCAGACAAGCCAAGATAACGGCATAATTCAGCTGTTTGTCTACGGCGAGAAACCATGGGAATCAATTTTGACAAGCAATCATGATCAAAATCCGAGTTGATGCCAAATGTAGCCAGCAGCTGTAGGAATGCATGAGCCTCCAATGAATTTCCATTGCTGGCATCAACATCAAGATAATCTAACTTTGGTTTCCACTCTTCAGCAATAGCTTTCGCTCGTTCCTTAGCACTATCTGAGGTGATATTAGAGTCCACATCTGAACTTGTGATCAAACTGCAGAGGCACTCCATTAGCATTATACAGGTTCTGCGAAGGCCTATGAGATTTGAATCCTTTTTAGCATCTGAATTTGGGACATCTGAACCATAGAAACCCTTAAGTGAGTCCAGAACCAGAGATGCAGGATCACGTGCAGCCCGTAGAGCAACAGGAATTTCCTCTCTCAATGTAACAAGATCCTTTCGGTTGTCAGATATAAACTTATGGAGCCCCTCAGAATTCATCTCTTGACACAATTTCAGAAGCCCCGGATGAGACTTCACCTCAGTTTTCAAGTTTCCAATAGACTTAGAAGTACCATCAATGCTATTCATAGTAACAATCACATTAGATGTTTTATCCTCCAGTTGCGCTGCATCGACTCCATTTTCTCTGATTGCGACTCCGGAACCCACAGAAAGTGTCTTCTCGTGCATCCCCATAGCAGTCACAATAGCAGACACTGCAGCATCTCTCTTCTCTTGAAGCCTCTCGAGTGAAGTTTGCTCCTTGGCTACAACAGCTGCTTTACGCTTCTCCAACATTTCACTGGATTCAACAATCTTACTTTCAAATTCCTTTTCCTGATCTTCCAGCTCAGTGAAACGTCTCTTAAGAGATTTCTGAATCCCCTGAAAGTGCTCCTCAAGCTGCTTCCATTTCATATTGAGAGTGATAGCTCGATGACTTTCAAGTTCAGCAAATGCTTTTTGAAGCTGCTGTATCTTAGAGGCAGTCGAGTCCATTAGTGAAGAAGTTGCGAAGCTGTCTTCCATGACATAGAATCCTGGATAAGATAAATGCAAATTTTCCATCTCATCAAAGAAGATACGGTTGCTTACTGGTTTATGAAACAAAATTGTAGCAAAAACGAGTCTTGGCTTCAGTATGATTACGTGACTTGACTTTTTTTAAAAGGGCAAGTGAACAACATAAATATATAAATAGAGAGAGAGAGAGAGGCGTTACAGTTCAAGCAATTCAAGATAATACAAATCAAAGAAATGATTAAGCACGCAAGTCAAAAACAAGTAAAAATTCTTTCGAAGACTAATGTCATCAACAAGATTTTAGAAGAAATTAAGTTAATTAACACGTCACGCAAGAAACGAACCCTAGAAAACCCCAAATATATTTTAAATAATAAAGCGAGAATAAATCGTTCGCAGGAATGGAATGAACTGAAAAGACGCCCAAACGAACAATTGCGGTAAAGTTGCGTCTTTCACGCCATTGAAACTCAGATCAAAACAAGATTTACGCCGTAAAACAATAATTCACCAAAATCACACAAGCAAAGCACCAATCAGCGAGTCAAACCGATAAATGCAGTCAAAACAGCAGCTCAATATATAAATACAGAGCATTCGTCACTAAAATCCAACCTGACCTAGATGTACAAAAGAAAAAGAAAAAAGAAAGGTACTTGATCTGCAAGCGTAGGCGGAATTAGTCGACAAAAATGGGGTTGAGATGAAGAGCACAAGTTATCTAATCGCAAATTGCGGCACCTGCGGAGTATTGAACGGCGGCGGAGAAGCAGAAGCTCATACCATCGTGGCTCGGAAGCAAGGTGTGGGTGAATCCCTAGAGAGAGAATGTTTGGGAAAGAGGAAAGAGAATGTGTGGGGAAGCGAGATGTATTTATGACAGTCTGATTCCGACAGCTCCACACTGACATCACATGCACTCCCCCTATGACCTTTGCTTTTTGCTTCCGCCACTCTCCTATTTGCTAATTCCCATTTTAGCTTTCTCTTTTAATGAATTCTCAAAATAAAACATAATTGAAAAGAAACAATACATTTTTTTTTTGTTTTAATTCAGTAGATATAAAATTTTCATTTCGCAAAAAAATAAAAAATTTAATATAGAATTCTCATTATATATGAATTGTAAATTTAAAGATAGAAGAAATACATATGTTTTAGGGTTTATGTGTTTCTTCTTACATCTTTAAGAACACACCCAACATCTTACCTATACAAATCTACGGAGGAGACGTCTTAGACTACAAATAACAGCGACCAGTGTGTCATAGGTCTCCTGCCACCTAAGCGCCACCTAGGTAATTATCAAAAAAAAATATCAAAAATCTCTTCCTTTTCTCTCTTGCTGGTCAACCACGGACCTAGTGAGACCACAAACTTGTGTGGGTCTCACATATATTTCTTTTTCATTTTTTAATCCTCAACGAATCAATTAAAGATACATGTCACTACTCTATTGGTCATTTAATTTTATTTCAACATATTACTAAAATTGTTATATCTTTTAAATAATAAAATAAAATTTATAATTTTTTATTCTCTACAAATAGAGTATAATATTGATACATATATATAAAATATAAATATAATATTCTCTACCAAAATTTAAAGAGTATTATATATACTATTCTTTTAAATAATAAAATAAAAATAAATAAAATATATACCAAAATTTATAATTTTTTATTATCTACAAATAGAGTCTAATATTAATATATATATTTTTAAATTTTAAACTAAGACAAGATTGTGATATTATATATATAGGAAATATATTATTCTCTAATTATATATATTTTGTCGTATTTCATGCCGTGTAATTTTATTTCAAGTACTTGTGTTGTTTTATGCAATGTCATTTTATTTTTTAGTAGTTATATTTTTTATGTAATCTATGTCAATTTTATTTTAATAATCGCTTTATAAGTTATATATGTTTTAAATTAATTATTTTATTTTTATTAAAAAATTAAATAAATTTCAATAAAATAATTATATATATATAGTGTGGTTTGGTGGTTGAGTGGTCATTGATAAACTTGACAAAATATTGTGGTTGGGTTGGAGTGATGTAGATGTGAGAGAAACTAATAAAATATAATAAAGGTTGGATGGTTGGGTGGTTGGGCCGGTTGCTGATAAACATAGTCTTAGGATCGATCCTCCTAAAAAATATATATCCTTTAATGAGTTGATATAGTGAGAGGCGGTCTCACCATTTTTTTTATTGTGAGACGAATTTTAATATATCATTTTAATAAGTTAAATATATCATTTTATTTTTAAAAATTACATTACTTGCAACAAAGAAATACATCATTTTAATAAATTAAATACATTAATTAATTTGTCTCACAATAAAATAATGGGACCGTTTCATCTGAGAATTTATCATTCTTATTTAAGAATGAAAATTCGGCCACCTATTCCCCACTCAAAGATACCTAATGGGCCACTGTGATCTTAATTATTTGGGCCCATCAATGAAGTAGGAAAAGCCCAATGTCCCAGTATTTATTTACTGGGCCCAGGTATGGCTGTTGTATTTTTATTTATGTTTAATAATGATAAATAATATATGTGGGTGTGAATATTGGGATTCAGTAAAATTTGAGTCTGAAAAAAGAAACTAAGAAATATACTTTTACATTGATGAAGAGAATACCTACTGTCACACTATCAAGTAATCAATCAAATTTTCATTCAAATAACGATATTAAATAAATCTGCATCAAACACTTGCTAATTTATGAGCAATTCCTATTTACATATCCTAATATATAATAAATCCCGTCCGAAGTTCCTTTCTTCAATTCCATAAAAGTTGTAGTCATACCCATTTGGAATAAAAATTAATTTACCTAATAAAATAATTTTATTGAGCTCGTAAAATACAATAATAAAATTTAAAAATAGTAGTACCGACCCAATATCTTCTTACAAAGAAAGCCCAATATCTACCGTCTATTTTGTACTCCCTCCGTCCCACTTCAATTGTCCACCTTTCCTTTTTTGTCCGTCCCATTTAATTGTCCACTTACTTAAAATAGAAAAAAATACCCACTCACTAATAAAATACTAATTTCCTTTATCTCTACTTACATTGGTTATTGTGCCAAAAGCAAAGTGGACAATTCATATGGGACGGAGGGAGTATTAATTAACACTAGCAATACACCCGTGCATTGCACAAATTCTTTTTAATTGAATTAAAGTAGGTATTAAATTAATCGATCATGATAATATTCTACATAAATATTCAATAACGAAAATGAAATAGTACATTCATATATTTCGGAAGACTTCTTTGTACACTACATTTTGAGTAGATGTCTTTTCATCTTCCTTGGACTTACAAATTAAGATTTTAAGACCTTTACGACATGTCACTCGTGAAATTGTAACATATAATTGACCATGACTGAAAACGGGTTTCTTCAAAAATAGTCCAACTCGTTTCAATGATTGACCTTGACTTTTATTGATTGTTATGGCATATGAAAATATTAGTGGGAACTGTCTCCGTTGAAACTTGAACGGCAAACTTGGATCTGATGGTGTAAGTGACAATCTATAAATTAGAATCTTATGTCCCGCATTATGATCTGTGAGCACTTTTGCTTCTAATACATGATTGTCAAGTTTAGTAATCACTAATCTAGTACCGTTGCACAAACCATTGGAATGATCTATATTCCTCAACAACATAACTGAAGTTCCAACTTTCAAATAAAGATCATGATTTGACACTCCTGAACATTTTAGTTTATTTAAGAACTCCGGAGTGTGTATATCACACAATATAGATCCATTGGATTCAGATGTGCATGCACTATCTGAGCTAAAAAAAGATCGATCTTCCTCTCCATTCAGCGAGACCATATATTGGTTAATTGTTTGTACAACAACCAACGTAGGCGCTAAAATTGCTCTTTCTTGTAAATAACTCGTATTGTCAATTACACCACATTTTGACTCATACGTGTGATCAACAATTGTTGCAATAGGGTCATTAGAGTATTTCAATAAAATATCATTGGGAAGATCAACCATTGTTTCTCCATCATTGGCACCTCCAATTGTATCATCTCCTAAACTTGCAATCCAATTAGTAAACTCGTTCAACTGATTAGACTCATCACTGGAACTTGCATTTTCTATTCTCATATTCTTGCTCAACCTCAGCACTGTGCAATAATTCCAAAGATATGATGAATTAATTGTAGCATTCAATATCTTGTCGACTAGCTTTTGGAATTACATGCAGAATTTGTTGAAAATCACCACCTAAAATCACTATTTTTCCACCAAACATTGAATTGAGATTATCAGGATTGCTAAAGCGCATTATATCACGGCAACTTCTATTCAAAGCTTCAAAACAGAATTTGTGTGTCATAAATGTTTCATCCCATATGATCAATTTTGCTCTTATGATCAACTCAGCAAGTGGGCTTCCTTATGCAATATTGCAAGTGGAATCTTCATTTGGATTTAATGGAATCTTGAAACGTGAATGTGTTGTTCTTCCTCCTGGTAGCAAAAGTGAAGCAATTCCACTAGAAGCAACATTTATGACAATATCTCCTTTTGAGCGTATCCCTGCAGCAGACAACCTTTCCAAACAAATGTTTTTCATGTGCCTCCATATCCATATACAAAAAAAGTCCTCATTTATTTGAATCTATGGCTTCCAATATTGTGTCATTAACGCTTCGTTGTTCATCTATACATTTTCTCAAAAAATCATGATACTCTTAAGATTGAGTTTCTCGATTATATCTCAACTCATCATTGATCATTGAGTTTCCAGCCGTCCTTTGGAAAAATCTTTCTTCAGGAAATGACATACAATCAAAGTCACTTAGACTTTTATCGAGACTTCTCAATAATTTCTCCATCTCAACTAAAGCATAATTTTTTACTTCAAACTCATCAAGAGCTAATTCTGCAAGTATTATTTAATAATATTAAAAAAAATAAAAAAATCATTTTTATATACTATTGAATTAATATAATATAATTAAATCATAAATATGTACCGGGATGTACAAAAGAGATTCTTTAATTGTAAACAATGTCATCGGACAAATATGACCAACATTTATCCCAAATATCTTTTGGTCTTGCAAGAGAACCAGAAAATAATAAGGTTGCAAAAAGATATCTCAAAGACTTTGCTGATGTCCATACACTTGCTTCAATTATTCCATCAATATATTTTTTTGTCATCTTTAATAAGTCCAAGAGCAAAACAAGCATCTCGAAAGTTGCATACTGGACTGCATTCACACACTTTATATCTTCAAAACATGTTAGTCCACGAACAATATTTAACAGACATCTCAAATCCAAATATCCTCCAAGCTGCCTCACACAGTGATATATACCGGCAATCATAATACAGTTGCACCTCGTCACATTGTTTTTGTGGATGATCTTCACTTGTACTTTGATAAAAAGATGCAGTAACACGATCATAACCTCTGTTTATGTATTTAAACAAATACTTGATTGATATTGATTGATTTCACCATTCAACATTGATATGTCCACCATATTTCACTAGCAAGTATTGATTATGCGGAACAACATATATATTGTCCAATGTCACACCATTTCTTTCAACAACTCGACCATTATCTCGATGCCTATAAATCGGATATCCATCTTCATCCATTGTTGTCGAACTGACAAATTCTTTTGGATAGAATTTCGAACAACGACCATTCGACATGCATGGAGAATTTCTGTTAGCTGCACCACATGGACCATGTATCATGAAATCTCGTACTGCTTCATAGTAACAAGGCTCAATTTCTTTATCTGGAATCTCAACTGAGATTATTTTATCAATATCTTCACCAGCACGATGCTTGTATTCCTAACTAAAAAATAATAATATATGGGTGTGTGGCAAACCTCGCTTTTGAAACTCAACAATTTAAACAACTACAAAACAAAATAATAATTACAATAAAATAATGTTACAAAATACTTATGTATCAAAAATATATTTAATGACAAATTCAAAATTATATGAAAATTACCTGCCACAACATTGCCAAAAAATTTGTTTTGTCTTAAATCTTTTATCAAGTTATCTAACTTGATCTTGAAAACTCGAGACATAATGTCGGGACGATCTTCTGATTTCAAACCTCTTATTTCACAATATCTTATGATTTCCTGCCATTTAGGATTGCACGTAAATGTGAAAAATAGGTTTGGATATCCTGCCCAACTGCAAATGGCCATTGCATCTTGGTAATTTTGAATCATGAATCGAGCTCCACCGGTAAAAGATGACGGCAGTATAATACGTTTGCCCTGCGTTGTCGGATCAGTTTCTCCTCTAAGAACAATATATGTTAAGCCTTTATACATCTGTGCACGTAATTCTTTCTGATGTGTACGAACATATGTCAATCTATTTGCTTCAATCATTGTATATGCATCAACAATAAATTGTTGTAATAATCTCTTAGAAGACACAATGTTTGAGGGCTCATTCTGTCGTTCATGCAATCGGTAGGCAAAGAATTCCCTGAAACTAATATTTTTTTTCGCCCGTTATTGGATATTGTAGATAACCTTGAATAAGGTATATCTTCTCTATATCCATCCTCACCATAAGGAAACAGTAATGGATACTGAAGAGCAAGATACGAAGCACGAAGCTCGTTTATGCACTTCAAATAACCTAATTTAGTTTCAAGAACTATATCTCTATCTCCCATAGATGCATCAAATCTCCAACAACTAACGCAGCAACTTCTGACACTGTTGGAAGATTATATTGTCGTCCATCTTTTCCTCTTCTTCCTATCAGTCGTAGTTTAATATCTGAACAATTTTGCTCCAAAATCTTATCTTTAGTCATTCGAAATGACTTCACCAATACATTATGTTCATCTAACATATCCTTCAAATGAGCCACAATCTCCGAATGCAAGATATTTAAATTATTTTGCTCCCTACAACTATTAAAGAAATTGAGAATTTAAAATTTTGTTTTAATAAATGAAGTGTAGCAACACTAACCGGACAAAGAGCAATCTATTTGTGATTTCATTATCAGTGTCATATATGTATAGTTGTGCAAATCTCGGTGCGCAACCATAAGTAGGCAATAGTCTTCCAATAGAATGATAATTTTGTCCATGCAAACGAAAAATTGGCACAAATCGAAGCTTCATGGCGAAGTTCAACTTCATTTTGATAGGATTAAGATCACTAATATTGCACTACATTGATGACACCTTCATTTTTTGACGATCCACAGCTTAACGTTGCAATCTGCAAGTATAAGACAACTATATAATGTAGATTCAGCGTTGTTACGAAAAAATTACCTCTGAAAAACTTAGTATACATCCATATACATAGCTTCAACACAGATTAAAGGTCATAATGAAATATATATGATTAGTTTCGATTCAGTTTAACCAATCAAAATCCAATATAAATATTATGCAATGGCAATAGAAATATGATTAGTTTTGATTGAGTCTAACCAATCTTAGATCTATGAAGAGATATCCGGTGAAAGCTATAAATAAGATATATAAATCCAGCATATCTGGTGAAACCTACGGCTATATAAAGTAGAGATACACAAAAAGAAAACCCTAAAGCTATAACTAAGCAAGCATTCTCCGCCGTCTATTTCAACTTATAGCAATGCAATATTTTTCCTAGAATGTGAGTGCCCTTTTAAGATATCGATAGATTTTAAATCAAAAATCACCAGTAGAAGCATCAGACCCCACGACTTAATCAAAATTTCGCATACACAACCATTGTTGTAAAATACGGGCTAGGCGACCGCCTAGGCGCCGTTTCAAAAACTACTTGTTCGGTGCTTAATACGTTTGTAAAATTAATCGGTGCCTAGGCGGCGCCTAGACGGGCTAGACGGCCTAGGCGCCTCTATTATACGGGCTAGGCGGCCAAGCGGAGACTGTCCATTTTTTTCTAATTTTATGATTATTTTTTAGAAATATAAATAAAAATGATAAAATTGGATAGAATTTTGAGCATATCACATTTGTTCATGTCAAAATTTATTTGTGAATTCAAACATATAAAATATCCTCATATAAGCAGAAACATTAAATTGATTAATCTTTCTTGATGTTGTCGACTTTTTTATTGTGATAATTTAAACTTTAAATGTTAGAATATTTATACCTTTTATTTTTATATTATTCTTTATATTTCTTTTGGCTATCTGAACTTTGAAAATAATCTTTGATATTATATTTAACATTTTGTATCTCTTATATTTTATATATAATATAAAATTTTTAAAAAAGATATTCACCACCTAGATACCGTCTAGAAACCGCCTATACCCCGCATACACCGTCTAGGCGCTAGGCCCTACACAACCGCCCGACTAGCGCCTAGCGTATTTTACAACCTTGTACACAACTGTAAACTGGAAATTTCGAATAAATAGATGGAACATAAAAGCAGCACGTGACAGCTATAACTGAGCAAGTATCTATGTGTACACAGACATATGATGTAGTGTATCCGATGAAAGAAAAATTAAGAGGGAAAGTACTCTGAAATTTTAATATATATACTTTCAAATTTGTCCATACTTGAAGAAAAAGAAATCATCTACGAAAAAATATGTTTACCAGTAAAAGAGATAAATGATAAAAAAAAAAAAAAAAAATGGCAGAAACAGAAAATCTTGAGCAAGTTTACCTTGCAGAACGAACGTCTGAATGTATCCAGATGGGATCGTAAGTTTCTTTGAGAGGAGTGGTTTGATGAAATTGAAACTGAAATAAAAAAATTGTATACCATGTTTGATACCCACGATTGACCTAATATCCACGTTTGCTAAATTTAAAAAATGAAATTATAATTTATTAAAAAAAAAAAACTTATGGCGGGAACAGTTTTATTGCTGACTGCTTTGTTATAATATATTAAGTATATTCATATTCCTTTTTTAAGTCATTTTGGTTAGTTAAAAAACTCCATTTTGATGTAAATGTCCTTTAATTAAAAAAAAAGTGATTATATATAATACAAATTGTGAGACGTGAAATATAATTAGGGGTGACAATTGGGTGAGGTTCGGTTTGACAGGTCGGGTTGAGATCTAATATTAATACGTTATATGTTAACCTGAACTCGACTCATTTATTTTTTTCGGGTCATAAATATCAACCCGAACCCGACCTGTTTATTTTTAGGTCGACCCGAAAAATGATCCAAATGACCCGTTTAGTAAAAACAATTGTTCCCTCAAGAAATTTGCATAATTTTTTATTTTTATTTTATTTATTTTTTATTAATAAAATATATCTAAAATAAACAATAATAAAAGTTGTATTTGTCATTTTTATTTAAAATATTACATCTCGTTAATTTATTATATTTATTATTTTTTAAAATAATAGAAATATGATATTACTATAGTATAATATTTAAATCAAATCTCATAGAATTTATGTTTGATGTATTTCATTTTTATTTTTATTAAATGTATATATAGTTTGCCGTATTATATACAAAATAATTTATATTATAATATATGAAATATTAATGAATAAAAATTAATTATAGCTAAAAAGAATCGTTAAAAAATGCTAAGATACATACTTTTGTTAATTTTATATTAATATATCATAAAATAAGACATCATATATTAAATTCGCACATAATATGTGTGTAAATCATCGCACCTACCTATTTTATTTTATTTTTACTTTTATTTTACTTGATATGTTTTTATGTTATACTCCCTCCGTCCCACTTCATTAGTCCATCTTTCCTTTTTCGTCCGTCCCATTTAATTGTCCATTTACCTAAAATGGAAAGTTAATCTCCACTCAGTAATAAATACTCATTTCCTCTATCTCTACTCGCATTGGTTATTGTGCCAAATCTCAAGGGGACTAATCAACCGGGACGGAGGGAGTAGCATATACATATATTTCAATAAACAATAATCACAATTTCAACAAAATCATATATGTCATTTTCAGCTAAACATTACGGTTTCACTATTATATGTATATTTTTAAAACATACAAGTATAATGCTAAAAAATATAATACAAATGTAATTTTTTGATAGCTTAATTTTGTAAAGCAAACTCTAATTTTTATAAGTTTTGTGATTTATCTACTTGCTTTGGTTTTATCAAATTTATATAAATAATTGGATGTATAATCTAAAAAATATATATTATAAATATATTAATATATACATATACATAATATGTTATAACTTTATAATTATATTTTAATATAATTAAATAATTTATCGATTTAAAGAGAATAGTGAAAAAAACTACTCCCGCCAAAAAATATTATATCAATTATTATTATTATTTTATTTATTATTTATTCTATTATAACATAAAAGTATACTTTATAGTAAAACGATAGAACAATTTATATTTGTCACTTTACTAAAATAGTATATCCCACTATATTTATTATTTTTAAATAATATAGTTATAATATGCTTAATGGGACAATCTTTTGAATCAAAACTCATAGAATTTGTGTTAGGTATACTTTTTTTATTTTTATTATATATATATATATATATATATATTATTTGATATATAATGTAAAAAATAATCTATATTATAACACATTAAAATAATATTGATGAATAAAATCAAACATATTTAAGAAGAATTGCTAAAAATGCTAAGTTATGGAGTATAATTTATTTATTATATTTTAATATTATAAAATAAAACAACATATATTAAATTTGCGGATCAATGCATCATGCAGATATAAAGCTTAACATTAAAATTTGAAATTGATTAATTTCGCGGGTTATTCGAGTTACGCGAGTTAATCCAAAACTGACCCGAACCCGACCTAAAATTTAATTGGGTTCGATCTAAAATTGAGCCAACATTTAAATAAGTTGACCTAACCCACTAATTTTGTGTTAGGTTCAGGTCGGGTTGTTAGGTTGAGTCAGAATTTGCCGCCCCTAAATATAATTGAGTCATGTATAGTTTAAGACAAACACAATATTATTTTACCCGAGACAAATTTGAGAATTAAAAAAAAAGAAAAAAGAAAGAGAGACTATTTGAATGCTAAATAAAAAAATGATTTAATGTGGTGACTAATTTATGGACAAAGAATTGATATTGAAACTATCGTAAATAAAAAAAAATAGCTATATTGGAAAGGGCTACAATTCTATATTGTTATGGAAAACAAAATATACTCCCACCGCTCCGGCTGAATTGTTTCGGGTTGATCGGGCACAATAATCAAGAAATGTGAGTATAAAGTAAGTTGAGTGGAATTAATTTTTTATTGTTGAGTGTGAAAAAATTTTCTTTTTAAATAATGGGACAATTGAGGTGGGACGAAAAAGAAAAATGAGATAATTGAGTTGGGACGGAGGAAGTATATTTATATTTTTTATAAAAACAATATGTCCTTTGATGAAAAAGAAATTAGGATTTGGAATCCTAAAGCAAAATCAAATAGATTTCGAAGATAGGGAATCGGCCAATTAAAAAACCGCATACATCCACGTGTCAGCACCTCCAATCATCTGAGCAGTTGACCTGAAATCATTGTGGATAGCGAGAAGAATTTGTTACGATATTTGCAACAAAACTCAAAAGTTATCTTCAATCGGAAGTGATAATTGCGAAAACTTCAAAGCTCGTTATTGAATTTCTTTCTTCCCTTGTTCAGTAATTGAATTCTTGGCCAAGGAATGGCAGCGGCAGCTTCCACTTCTATGGCGGCGGCCGCCGTCTTGATGCACCGCCTCCCCGCAGCCAAACTGGCCGCCGTCTTCTCTCCCTTGCCGAACCGGAAATCTGTTGTCCAGCCTCAAATCAAACAGCTCAAAGGTACATTCTATCTATGTTTCTTGATTTTCCCTTTTCATCCCATATAGCCCTTTTCGTCCCACTAAAATTGTGTATGTGTGTGTATCTATTTACACATATTCATACATTTACGTATGTTTCGACAGTGTATTTTTCTTTTTAGAATGATGGGCTTTTCGTTAAGTTACTATTGATTTGTTTGTGAGATAGAATTTTGTGTGTGTGTGTGGTGTGAAGCAGGCGGTTTTGTGTTGCTTTAATGTTTGGGGCTGTAATTATTGGTTGCTGATAACTAGAGTTAGCAATGCACACATTGAAGCACAATACAAATTGCCGATTAATTAGTTTTTGAATTTGGATACAATTGAGACAAAACATTTGTGCAATCCTTTGAATGATCGAGTGCTCAAGATCTTTAAGGTCCCATTAGGGGTGCATTCACCATTATTGTTTCGAGGGCAATATTTCCTTCTATCTTGTTTGGATTTTATTGATAGTTAGTTAAATAAGAGTGCGATTGGATTACTGAAGCCTCCTTTGTGTTAAGATTCTTGCTTTCAAAAGTTCATTATTTTCGTGCAGTGTTTTTAAATTGTGGATAGTATCTGCACAGTTGGATATGTTTGAGGAGCTGTGTTAGCTCTACTTAAGCACTTCTTACTTCTAACCTTCATAATGTTCTTGTATGAAGAGGATCGAGTATTTTATGCTTGTTGGCTTGTTGTAATATCTTCTGCCATGGTCTGTGGACTTGCTTGGATAGCTTCACAAATTTTGTAAATTAATGAATACAAAGATCTTCTAGCTTGTTTATTTTTGTTCAAAGGTTATCTTTCCATGCATTACAGTCTGATTATAATGGACAAAGTAATGGGGAAGACTTGGATTCTTTAAAACTAGCTCTTTAATTTATTAATGTTCCAATTCTAGTTCTTGAGTATTAATTGTTAAACATAATCATTGGTGCGAAATGGAATATACATGAAAAATCTGGTAAGGCCAACTCAACTTCTCTTTATTTCTAACCTTTGTGTATGCCCATAAAGTGCTTTTTTGGGATGTTCCCTTTCGTGTCCCTCCAAGATTCAATTTTCTGTGGACTGTTCTGAAAGTTGAGCAGTTAGAGGAATTATTTTAAAGTATTCAGTCTGAAATTACATATCTCTACTTTGAAGATCTGCAACTCACTATTTGCTGTCTCGCAAGATCTTAAGCTCGACTTTTTGATTGCATTGGCTGTTTTTGCTTGCAAACAGAAACCACGAGGTATTCAAGACTCCTGGTGAAAGCCTCTTCATCAGATGAATCACCTCTTGACTCTTTCAGTGAACTAAAGGAAAAGGTAATCATGTTCTATTCCATAGTAAAAAATAAAAAAAAAAAACCATCTAGATTTTGTTATCTGTTGCCCCTCCATTGCGCTGTGTTGGCAGTTACATCCCTATGCATCTCGAATTCCTTGATCGTTCTACTGCATGACATATTCTCCTGTCATGCTTTATAGTGGGATGCCATTGAAAACAAGTCTACAGTACTCACCTATGGAGGTGGCGCTATAGTAGCCATTTGGTTGGCTTCAGTTGTTGTTGGTGCTGTCAACTCGGTCCCTTTGGTAGGTTATTCAAAAATTTAAAACGTGTGCCATTGTTTCTGTTTCTATTTGTACTTATCGAGTTATGGACTTCAAATGCTTATCTAATAGAGGGCATACTCAATATACTCTATCCGTGATTGCATTGTTTCAGCTTCCGAAGATCTTGGAGCTCGTTGGACTAGGATACACTGGATGGTTTGTGTACCGTTACCTTCTTTTCAAGGTACGATCTCCAATTTCGTATGCAACAACATCCACGTGCATAGTTAGCACTACTAGTATCAATCAACTTACAACCATTCATTTTCACTAGAGGATGATGCATGAATCATGATTTAGTAGTGGATGATCCAGCTTGAAATGAGAAGTCGTTGTTCTCCTAATTAGAACCCAAAATACTTGCATTGTATGATGAAGAGACATGAAACATTTAGATAGAAGTGTTGTAAGTAGTATTGTGGTTTGAGTTTTGCAGTCGAGCAGAAAAGAGCTGGTGGAAGACATCGAAGAAATAAAGAAGAAGATCACTGGTACCGAATAGAGGGAGGTCCCGGGATGCTCGTTTCGTCGTCTCGGTGGATTATTGTTGTGTCGTGTGTGTTGTTCAGAGGAGGCATCTGGTTCTGGTGTTTGTAATTGTAATTGTAATGTAGAAAGAATAGGGCCTTCCCTTTTGTCTTGCCTTGTGTGTAATTTATTTTTGCTTGGAAATTGGAATGATGGATGTCTCAGTAATTCAGGGTGCTTCTACTTCTGCTCATGATGTTTGTTGAATCAAATGCTCCATAATAAGTTTGAATATAATATGAAGTTCGATAAATAAATAAAATGGCAAAACGTCAACTTTTTACATCAAAGAAATGAAGCTAAGAAAATATTATAGATATATTTCCTTTGAAATAAACAGATTGTCAATTGTATGTAAATTTATTATGTATATTGCACCCATTCATGAATTTTAGGGGTAAAAAAATAAAATAAAATAATAATCGAGTTCAATGCTAAAAATGATTACAATTACAAAGAATAAACGAGGAAAAAAATAATGGAAAAATAGAGAGCTACTCCTCGTCGATTACAAATCCCAAATTGAAAAAACTTAAGTACCAAAACCCTTCTTCGCCGCCGATTTCTGCATATCCACCGCACTCCCATCCGCTTCCGCTTCCGCGTCTCATCATCTTCGCCTAGTCCTCCAGCGCTTCAGGTCCAGTCCAGGCATACTCTTTCTCTCGGGTTGCGCATGATTGTCGTTTTTAATACTTAGCTACATTATTCGTCAGGGGTCAAAATGAGACAACTTCTCGCTTCGGGCTTTGTATACTTGTTATGGTTGAATTGTAGTTTTATAATACGACTTTGTTACTCCCCGATCGAATAACCATACAGTGTTTCCTGCTCATTCTGTTTTCATTATTTCTTCCTTCTTTTCTCTCGTGCTAAAATTTTATGTGTTCTGGTAATTTTGAGATTTTATGTGCATCGCTGATTTCATTTATTTTGCTGTTAAGGTGCTAGTTGATTAATCTGTGGATCCACAAGTAAAGGTTGAATAGTAGCTCTATCATATGATTATTGAGTTTATCCCGGACCAGTCCAGATTCCAGAATAGGGTTATGTGCATTGTCACGGCTTCATTGTCGTCCTTCGATAGTTGCTGTATATCTTTTGATATGTATGAAATCAATGAGTATTTATCCGTTCAATTTGGAACAGGTCTTTTTGTATTTGCCAAGCTAGTAAAAAGGATTGTTTATTGGTGAATCTCAAGATGCTGAGCTCTACCGTTATCAAGAAATTAAAGCCCCTGAACTCATCCTTGAATTCATTAAGCTACCAGTTCCTGCAGAGATGCTCCGTAAGTGGCACAGCAAAGGGGAAGGGTAAGATCAAAGCTGGGCAGCCATTGAAGCGATCAAAGGTCACTACGAAAAAGGGGTTGGCACCCGATTCTACGAAAAAAGAAGGGCCAAGGAAGAAGAGCAACTTTGATGAGATGGTTGAGCAATGTTTGACTGCCACTTCACCGCTCAGGCACTTGAAGCCCAATGAAATAAAGAGGGAAGCCGAGCGAGAGAAGATGGGGCTCGTAAGCAAGGCCGCTGAGCAGGCTAAAGAGAAGCTAAAGAAACAGAAGGATGAATTTGCTTCGCCTTTTATCATAGGAACTTCGGGTCTGGATTATATTAGTTTAGGCTTAGTTGATGCGGATAAGATCCCGAAGTACGAACTGAGTGTTGAGGACGGGCGTAGGCTTGCAAAGGAGTATAGTAGGGTTCTGATGAGGAAACATAGAGCAAGGCAGGCTGCAGAGTCGGGACTGCTGAGGTGTAAGAAGGAAGCAATTGAGGCATTGCCTGAGCATCTAAAGGCTGCTGCTTTAGTCCCAGATTTAACTCCTTTTCCGGTGAACCGGTTTATGGCAACGCTGACCCCACCAATTGAAGGCTATATTGAGAAGATCAATGAGGCAGCAAGGAAAAGTGTTGAAGGGAAGAAACGCAGATGATAAGAGGATAGAACTCTGTTTTCACTGTTCTTGCATAATCCGGTTTGAGGTATTGTTATGTGTTGCAGGCTGTTCGCTCATATCTTTTTGAAGTTAAAATAACAAAAACAATGTTACTGCATCAAAATCCCATTTTGTACTTCTGGTTTCATTGCTGATGGGTCATAATCTTTTCTATAAGCTTCACCAGTTTCATTGATCTTCATCTCCATATTGTTTTTTTAGGGGTCTCTCTCTCTTTTTTCCATCACTTGAGCCCTCATAAGTTATGATTTATCTCGACAAAGATTCATCTTTTAGATGATGCTCATAAATTAAATATAAATATTTTTTATGATGAAATGGTATGACAGTTGTAGTCATGAATCTTGGAGCAGAGTGTTTTCCCTATGATCGATTGATCATGTATTCCAGTAATAGAAGTAAACATCCCTCTCTCTTTAAATTATGTATTCCAATATTTGTATTTTGTATTAGAAATATTACAAGTTTGGCAAAGCATGGCTGTATTCAACCGCTCTTCAGGGAAGCAAATCAAGCATTTTCATGCTAGTGATAATATTATGAGGGCAAAAACTTGCGTTAGGCAGACCTAAACGGTTTAGGCGGGTTTTATCCTACCCAAATGGGTTCATCCATCCCAAATAGGGTATATTATGTGGGTTTGGGCTTGGGTTAATGGATAAAACCCGCCTAAAGCTTGGGATAATGGATAAAACCCGCCTAAATCGTTTAGGCCTGCCTAACCCAAGACCTTCCCTATTATGAGGGATCACTATAGGATGTTGGAGATCTTGATGCTTTGCTTTGGCTGGCCACCACCATTTCTCATTCCCGCCAAAACTATAGAAAAACTTATATCAATATTTTTAAACAAAATATTTTAATAAATGTCTAAGTGGTAAAGTTGGTCCAAGGTGTTATATTAAAGTTTTTTCATTTAAGAGGTTTTGTGTTCAACTTCCACCCTCAATATATAAATTTTTATTTTTTTTACACAAAAATTATCTCTTCGATTATTTTAAATAAAAATATGGGAACAATTATTCCATCAAATAGAAATACTATTTTATTTTATTTAAATACAATATAATTTATTTTTAATTAAATTATAAGCATAATTATCAATTTTGTACTATAAATATAGTCGGTCTTATTTCAATTTCTATATTCCATAATAAAAGACAATTATCTCCATTAATTGTCAACAAGATATTTTATTTTTTACCTATATTACTATAATTGATAGAAATTCATTAATCAAGCTATAATTAAATTTGAGAGAGAAATTCAAAATACCCATTTAGCCTAATACACATATCAAAAATACCCATTTCTTATAACACATATCAAAAATACCCAAAAGTACACTCTGCACATGTCAGATTTGTTTTTCCAAACAACAATGAATTTTGATTTAATCTTTAATTCACTTTTTGACGTAAATGTCATTTACATATATTAAAAAAAAACAAAAATAATATTTTTTAATTAATGTTTTTATCCGAATTGGAGTTTGAACCGGGTCGGACCCGAGACCGACTCAATTTCTTTATATTATAAAGGGGTCGGTTTCATAAAATTAAAGAAACCGACCCGGATACGACTCAGACCCGACCCGTTTGTTCATTGACCGAACCGGGTCGGAATCGGACAACATGAAACCGACCCGATACCGACCGATTCCGACACGGTCAAAAATTTGAATATTTATTCCTGCACGTGAATTTTTCCCCTTTCCACACAATTATTGTCGAGCAAACTGGTCCCCCTTTCCTCCATTGACGAAGCCGACTCCATCGATTCCGATTTGTAAGCGGTCATGGCCGACAATATTCAACAAATAAGTTTCTCAATCTCATTCCACCAACCCGTTTAAATTTCGGTCGATTTTGTCGGTTAATTCGAATGGGAATGAGAATGAGATAGATGTATAATTCGAATGGGAATGGGAATAGATGTATAATTCGAATGGGAACAGATGTATAATTCGAATGGATGTATAATTCGAATGGGAATGGGAATGAAATTGGAATTGGGTTTTGTGATGAATTAATTTTTGTAATGGAATTTGGTTTTGTGTTGAATTAATTTATGTTGGAATTGTTTGTGGAATTTTTGTTGGAACGAATAACATTTTTTGAATTGTTGTTGGATTTTTGTTAAATTAGAATACATTATGAGTTGCATTATTTTCGTTGGAATTGTTTGTTGATTTTTTTATTGGAATTATTGTCGAATAGGTTTTTTTGAATATTTGTTGGATTTTTGTTAAATTAAAATACATGTTGTCTTGCATTTTGTTGAATATTTCATAATTGTTGCATTTTGTGTTTGATTTATGCAGCCACAGTGGATTAGGCCCACTTTTCTTGGTCTAAATGCTAAAGTGAACTTCTACACCAAAGTCACTATTTTAGAAACGATTTATGATACATTAAATTCAATAGGGGGTCAAGGGTTGCTTAATCAGTTTATTAATGGGCCGTTTGGTAACTTATTAACTTAGAAAAATAATGGTCCTAGTGCATCACAACCATTAGTAGAACTATTAGGACATCAAATTTCAACTGAAACCCCTAATGCTCTATGGTTTTGTATTAATGGGCAGATTATAAAATTTGGAGTGCCCGAATTTGCATTAGTTACAGGATTTGTTTTTGGTTCTAGTGCTTTTAATCCCTGTGCGGATCATGATCCTTCTAGCACTTCGGTTTTTCGTACAGTTTGTAGTGGTAAGAATCTTAGTGCTAGAGATTTATTGATGATTTTTAGGGATAAGAAAATACAACGCACTCATCAGGAATTGTACTTGAGGGTCGCTAATATATTAGCGGCATGGAACTTTGCTTTAGGACTTTCTGAAAAACGAAAGATTGAGGCTTGGGTATATGTTCTGGTCGAGGATTTGGGTAGATGGGGTTCATTTCCATGGGGGGCATACGCTTTTCAGTGTTTATGTTACTATTTGGACCGTGCCCCTACCAGAGCAGATCGAATCAGTGGTGGGAGCTTTTATTTAGGCGGACCCATTTGGGC
>JAPKLW010000827.1:0-13977 GCA_026898455.1 Plectranthus barbatus | reverse complement strand
GTGCTGCCTGGTGGCCACACCCTCTACATCCCGTCACCCCCTTTGTTGTTCCCGTCTGGTCGTCCGTCATCTTCCCTGCCCATCGCACCGGCGCTGCCTGGCGGCCACCCATCGGCCACCGCAAAACATGAGAAGAATCGGTCTTCGAGTGGGGTCGGGTAAGTTAAGTTATTGCCCGTTTTATTCGGGTCGGGTTATTGCACGCACATTGCACAGACATTCTCTCTCATCTCCTGCCCGTTTTCTTCTGGTAGTGTTTTACTTCGCGCCATGCTTTCAAAAGACTTCATATATATATATATATATGTGTGTGTGTGTGTGTGTAACACCACCCCCTTAAGGAATCGATGTCAGGGTCTGCAGCCCAATGCACCCCAACCCTTCTCCAACCATGCACTCCACAAGGGATTGGTGTTAAATGGCAGGTTGCGGGTTCAATCCCCCCTGCCAACAACCTGCCAGCAATGGGGCCCTAAGTGGAGTGCATGGCTGGAGAAGGGTTGGGGTGCATTGGGCTGCAGACCCTGACACCGATTCCTTGAGGGGGTGGTGTTACAAAAAAGTGCACCCAACCCTTCTCCAGCCATGCACTCCACTTAGGTGGAGGCCCCATTGTTGGCAGGGGGGATTGAACCCCAGACCTACCCTTGAACACTAATCCCTAGTGGATGTGTAATCACAAGGGATTGGTGCTCAAGGGTAGGTCTGGGGTTCAATCCCCCTGCCAACAATCTGTCAGCAATGGGGCCTCTTATGACTTTTAAAATTAACATATAATAAATCAAACCCTCTTTCAATAATTCTCTTTTGTCTCTCTTCTTGATTTCTTGGAATTTTACATAGATAGTATTAATATTCAAAAAATTTCCACAACTTTGGAACTATCCACAAATTAATTGTGGATGTCTAGTAAAAATGGGTAAAGTTAAATGGTAAAAAAAAAGGTATTGGGAAGATTAATGTACTGTGCATGCGTGACATTGAAAAAATGTGTTATGCAATTGATTAGAAAGAGAAAGGGCAAAATAGTGATATAAAATTGGGATTATAATTAATGTAAGATAAATGAATCAATTTATCCAAAATTTTGGCTATTAAATAAATTGAAAAAATAGGTTGGGAAGTGCAAGGGTTGGATTGATATTATTGCTTGGAAATGCACAATGTTCGAATAATATATATATATATATATATATATATATATATAGGAGGGATCATGTAAAAAAAATTCTCATGTGAGAAAAAAGAATGAATCATGTCCATCAGATCTAAAAAAATCAATGGTTGATATTGAATCAAGCAACAACTAAAATGCAATCAAGAAACAAAATAATTAAGCAACAACTAAAGCACAATCAAGCAACATTGCAATCAAGCAACGACCTGAATACAATCAAGCAATGCCGTGAATGCAATCAAGCATCTTTCTCACTTTCTCACGTTAAGAGTTTTCTCACTGGATCCGCTCCCTATATATATATATAATTGCAGCATTTTATTTACTCTAACTCACCAAATTCCTCACACCCTCTACATTCCGTCACACCCTTCGTTGTTCCCGTTCGGCCGTCATCTTCTCTGCTTATCGCGTCGGCGCTGCCTGGCGGCCGCACCTCTACATCCCGTCACCACTTTCACTGTTCCCGTCCGGCCGTCCGTCATCTTCTCTGCCCATCGCACCGGCGCTGTCTGGCGGCCACCCATCGGCCACCGCAAAGTATGAGAAGAATCGATCTTCGAGTGGGGTCGAGTAAGTTAAGTTATTGCCCGTTTTATTCGGGTCGGGTTATTGCACGCACATTGCACAGACATTCTCTCTCATCTCCTGCCCGTTTTCTTCGGGTAGTTTTTTACTTCGCGCCATGCTTTCAAAAGACTTCATATATATATATATGTATGTATGTATATTGCGCACACCATTATTATTAGAGTTAGTAGATCGTTTGTCTGGAGATTACAAGCAAAATTATGTGGAAAGCTGTGCAATCAGTTATGTGGAGGCATCCTCAACTAATGCCAATAAGTTTATAAAGTTTATGTTCGTACTTTTCTTACAAGCGGTGCAACCAATTATGTGGAGCATTCGCTCGCATCGCTGGTAATTTTATAAAGTTTATGTTCGTACTTTTTTTTAATTTGATTTGGTGTGGTTGGAATTGAGATTCAAAATGCATTTTTCATATATGTTTAAGTATAATTAGTCAATTATAGACATTATTTGATTTGGTGTGCTTTGAGTTTTCATATATGTTTAAGTACAATTACAGACATTATTTGTTTGTTGTGGTTGGAATTGAGATTCGAATTGCAGTTTTCATATATGTTTAAATACAATTGCAGACATTATTTGATTTGGTGTGCTTGGAATTGAGACTCGAAATGCAGTTTTCATATATGTTTAAGTACAATTACAGACATTATTTGTTTGGTGTGGTTGGAATTGAGATTCGAAATGCAATTTTCATATACGTTTAAGTACAATTACATACATTATTTGTGAATTTGATACAATTACATTGTTGTTGTTTTTTTTGTATGATTTGCTGATAAGTATATATCTGGTACACTTACAGATTCATCATACATTGGCTATACTTGATATCAATACCAAAAATCAGCAGCTACTGAAAAGTTGTAAGTTAGTCAATTTTTCTTTCATATCTTCCATGTGTGTTATTAGGGGTGAGCAAAAAACTGAAAAAATCGAAAACCAAACCGAACCGAATAAATTTCGGTTATTTCAGTTTTCGGTTCGGTTCGGTTACGATTTTTTAAACAATTCGGTTTTCGGTTCGGTTTTGTATTTTTCCGAACCGAATTAACCGAAAAATCGAAATTATATATATAATATTAATATTATATATATATATATTTAATTATACTTAAACTTTAATATATATATATATATATATATATATAAATATATTTAACTATACTTAAACTTTAATATTTAATTATATTTAACCGAAATTATATATATATATAATATTAATATATTCTTTATATATATATAAATATATTTTTAATTGCCGAAAATTTATTTTTTATTTTTTTATGTGCATTTTTTAATTTTTTTCAGATTTTGTATTTTTTTATTAAAATTTCGGTTTAACCGAAAAAACGACGTAAAAAACCGAAAATCGAACAGGAATTTCGGTTCAGTTTTTTTTCCTGTTCGGTTCAGTTCGGTTACGAAAAAAAATTTCGATTTTTCGGTTCGGTTTTTTTTCTGGCAGAAACCGAACCGAAAAACCGAATGCTGACCCCTATGTGTTATGCTTATTTATTCTTTCTTTTATAATGCAGACAAGGCGACAACTAAACTCTGGCGACTAACACATCGTATCTCGCCCCGTTCCCTCACCTATCCACGTTCCGCCGCCTTGGTACCTACAATCCGCTCATCCCTCCCACTCTCTGCCCTACATTGTCCTAGATTATTCTCTACCGGCAAGGAGCGTAACCAGCAAAAGAATAAGAAGGGCAACAAGCAAAAGAATGAACAGAGGTGAGGCAGCATTACTTGTGTGCATTGTGGATAAATGTTTGTGAGTCCAAAAGCCATTTAGGATCACACTGAGTCGAAGCACGAGGAAATTCATAATGACCCAAAGAGTGACTACTACAAACACTGTGGAAATACCTTCAAAGATCATGAGGATAAACTGAAGCACGAATGCGAGCGCCCTGCGCATCTCCACAACCGGGAGCTGGTGACGACCTATCTCGTGGAGATATGGAGGCTGAAAAAGAATGACTGATCTAGCCATACGTTTTGAATTGATTTGACTTTGATGAAATAATTGTGATACTTATACACTTCAAATGCACAGTTGCATCCCAAACAATATATTTCCACTTCTAATAATGCTGATTTACATTGTTGATAGATCCTACAGCGGTTCTCTCGATATACATACTCTTCTTTATTTGATATTCTTATTAATTTTGATTATATCTAGAAGGTAGTTTATGTTTCTATTATCTTGCATTTAAATTTAATTTTGAGGAGTTTTGGGAGGATGATAGTGTGAGAGATTTTTATAATAATATATTGCAATGATAGTGTGTAGAACTCTGTTTTCATTGTTCTTGCATAATCTGGTTTGAGGTATTGTTATGTGTTTGTTCCCTCATAGATATTTGAAGTTAAAATAACAAAAAATAATGTAACTGCATACCATTTTGTTCTGCTGGTTTCATTGTTGATGGATCATAAACTTGCGTTGTCTCTTTTCTATAAGCTTCACTAGTTTCTTCGATCTTCATCTCCAGATTGTCTTTTATGTCTCATCTTTTAGATGATGCTCATAAACTAAATCTTAACATTTTTATGATGAAATGGTACTTGGGCTAGGGGTTAATGTTGTAATTATGAATATAGGAGCGCAGACATCCTTCTCTTTTTAAATTGTGTATTCCAATTTTTTTTTAACAAAAATCTGTAATGTCAATATTTGTATTAGAAATATTTCAAGTTTGGCGAAACATGGCTGTATGCCGCCACTATTCTGGGAAGCAAATCAAGCATTTCTTATGCAAGTGGATTATACTTTGAGGGGATCAGCATAGGATGCTTGGAACGACTGGTTGAAGATCTTGATGCTTTGCTTTGGCTTGCCACCACCATTTCTTCTTAAGATGATATTTTTTCAAAATTCAAATTGTCTTCATATACATGCATATCTACCAACCAAAAACTCCAAACTAATATCAAGAATCATATAAGTATACAATATATATCAATCATCGGAGGAAGTCTGTTGCCGCCTCCCCTGCATCATCATCATCATCGGATTAACCGGCACCGGAAACTTATGTGCAGAACTGACTACGGTTCGTTCGTTTATCATCCTAACATCCTTGCACACTCGATCCAACACCGTGAGGAAGTCCCGCACCACCATGAATATTCTCAGAGGGTGAGGCTCTTCCATGGCCGAGTTTCCATGGAAGTATTCTGTTATCTCCTTCACCAGAGACAGAGCTACTCTTTCATGCGCTTGAATCCTAAAATTCTCCTCCTCCGCCTTGTGCGTGAACTCCATCATACTCTCCGCAAACTTGCTGCTCTCTTCCATGGATGCTTCTCGAATCAACTCTATTATCTCTTTCACATTCACGATTCCTCTTGCGAGCTTGGATACGTCGGCGCTGAGTGCTTCCGCCTCCATCACTGCAGCTTTCTTCACGTTGGAAAGCTCCAAACTGAGAGCTGAGACTACTTCTAGGCCTAGTCTCCTACATTTGGCATCACTTTCCTCACCGGAGAGACGAGCACCTTCGCTTCTTATCATCTCCTGAACCACAAAATGTAGGAGGGTGGTTTTCCCATCTGCTCCCTTCACATCAACCAGCTTGAGAAGTGTGTCGAGCTTGAATGCATGAGCATCGCCGCGATTTGTTCCCACGTTCATCCGGTTCCCAGTCTTGCGCACTGCCTCCAGAAGCTTCAGGAACATCCTACTCGTCCTCAATTCTTCACAAGCTGCCTGCGACATCATACATAACCAACATTTGTCAATTACACAGATAAAAACTGCTGATTTAAACAGCCCCAAATGGTTCGTATATACCTCCAGCGTTGCAAAGGATTGTTTGAGGTAGTCCACCTCGGATTCAAAATTGGATACGTAGAGCAATGCTTCTACTCTCTTGAATGCATGAGGTATATCAACAACGGCCTTCAAGAATCTCTCTGCTGCCCCAAGCTTCATCAGGGAATCATCTCTGCATTCCTTAAGCTTACGTTCCTCTTCCTTGGTCGGAGCCATCTTCAACAGACTTTCAAGAAGTTCCGTCCCAAGAATATCAGCGTTGCCTGTGATCACACCCCAAACCAACCTCAACATCGCGTTTCAACCACATCATTGCAGTTTGAAATTTGGAATTTAAAAAGAAAGAAATGTTATGGGAATACCTTCCAAAAGGCCTTCACAAACTTCATCAACAGTGACATGGAGAGCCTTCAACAAGATGGCAATGTTCTGAGCTTTCTTTGGATCAAGAACCTTATCGCCATTGTCAAGGCCGGGAGAGGGAAGAACCTGCCACCTAGTTGCCTCATTTGGACTCGGTTTAGGGGTATTAACAAGAAACAACGTCTCAATCATCTCTTCGTTCAATCTGCAAATAAATCAACACATTAATTCAACAAAAAGTGGCAACTGTAAGCACAAATCCAAATAACACGATGAGACCAGAAATGTTGTCATACTTGAATGAGCTGCACTTGAGTTGATCCCATACCATCTCCCGATCAGAACTAGCTCTCACTTTATCCCAGTGCAACGGCTTCAATTTAGGTTTGGGTGGACTCAAACTCTCCCCCAAGTTATCAGTTTCTTTACCGGGAGATTCTTTAATCGTTTGAGACTCTTCAGACGGCAGCTGCATTGGAGAGATTAATGCAGGGCTGTCGAAGCTTAAGGGATTTATTAAAGCATGGGGCTGAACAAGGTTCTTGGTTGGTGGAGTTGGAGTTCTTGGGCTTATCCATGCTTTACCAAGAGGTGGGGGTGGAGGTGGAGGTGGAGGTGGAGGCGGTGGTGGAGTTGAAATGGCAATGGCAATATCCTGCAAGGCGCTGTCATTGCTCGAGGGAGGCTCCCTACTTGGATCAAAATCAATCAAGGTTTTCGATGATGATTCTTCACTCTCCCTCCCCAATCTCTCCGGTGATGAAAGCGACGGCAGTTCAAGTACTTTTGGGTTGCTAATTCTCACCGGAGACGCCAGATTATGATCCGAAACATTTGAGATCCTCGGCGATGATTCCTCACTTCTGATTGAATGCCTTTCCGGCGATGATAAAACCAAATCTTGCATCTCCCGCTGTGTTGGATAAGACCAAACGACGGTGAAGCTCTGAACAGGGCTGCTTATCGATGATTCAACATCTTGATCGGAAGCATTCGAGTTTCTTGGAGATGTTTCCTCATTTTTAGCCGAATATATTTCCAGGGCCATCGGTGCTGGAGAATCCGGCAACGCTAGAGCTTCCAACTCCGGTGATGGCGATGCTGGGATTTGGCTCCAAATTCTCACCGGAGACTTCACGTTTTCGTCGGAAACATTTGAATTCCTGGGCGATGATTCATCATTACTCGTGGCTAACGGTGATGCAGGCTCCTGCAACACTAAAGCTTCCATCTCCGTTACTGAAGAATTTACATTCGGGTTGTGGTGTTCAGGGCTGCTAATTTCCCCCGGAGATTTCACATCGGGACCATTTGAATTCGTCGCTGATGATTCCTCACTAGTCCTCAATCTCTCCGGTGATAATGGTGATGTGGATTCCGGTTGTATCTCCGGCCCCGTTGGAATTCCAATCGCGTTCTGTTGCGTAGGGCTGTTACTTCTCACCGGAGACTCCACATCCCAATCCCAAACGTCAGAGTTTGGAAAAGATGGAAATGAAGATTCCGGCTGCACCAAACCTTTAGTCTCCGGCGGTGGTGCAATAACAGTGCTGTTTTCAGCCAACTGACCAGAGACGTTCGATTTCCTTGGCAACGATTCCGCACTCCTCAAGCATCTTTCCGGCGATGATGAATCCGGGGTCAATGGCGGAGCAGAATCTGGAACTGGACCACGTATTTCTGGCGGATTCGGAATAGTATGCTCAAGAGCAATGCTATCACTCACCGAAGATTCCAAGTTCAGGTCCGACACATTCGAACTCCTCGAAGATGGACTCAGCGGCAACTGCAACGGGAATCCCTGAAGCTCTGCACCTCGTAGCTCCGGCAAGGCTGGGATATCATTAATGTTGTATGGCTTATGCTCGATAGCGCTGCTACTTCTCGACGAGGATTCCACATCCCGTCCCGAAGCATTAGAATTCCTCGGCGAAGATTCCGGTGAAGACATAGTTTGCGGTGACGGCAGCGAACAAGCCGAAACCTCCAAACCTCGTGTTACCGGAGGTGCCAGATTCGCAGATGTGCTATGAAGGACAGTTGCAGTAATTAACGTCGGAGATCCCAAATTCTGATCTAAATCGCTTGAGTTTCTCGGAGAGATCTCCTCGCTCCTCCTCCAATTCCTATCCGGCGAAGATAAGCTCGGCGATGCAGATTTTTGGAGTAGCGAACCTGTCGCCTCCGGATGCGAAGACATTTGCGGAGGCAAGGGCGCAACTGTCTCAATATCGATTAAGTCCGGCGACTTAGGCATCGAATTAATCGGGTTCCGATTATTCGCCGGAGAAAGACTGAACGACGCAGAGCGCGCAGGAGAGCCCGATCCAAGAACAGAAGTAGAAGAGTAAGTAGAAGAAGAATTCGAAGTGGAGCCATTAAAATTCTCCAATTCCACAGCGGTAAAAGCTCTTCTAGAAGCTGATCCGGTCGCGGTCGAGCTGTCTCTGCCATTAATGGACCCTTTCGGAGAGTAAAAGACTTCGCTCTCATCATCTCTACTTGAAATAACATCGGCATTGTTACCAAAATCCCGCTGCTGCGTGATCAACGGCGGCAACGGACGGAGCTCCGGTGAGTCCAATTTCCGAGAATCCGCAGCATTAATTAAGTTAGCTGCAGTCGCGGCGCCACCTCCCGGGGCATGTGCATTTACCAAAGTGCCAAGGTAGAGGAACTCCGAGCTGGATTGCGAAGGTCTGTGGAGCTTCGGAATGTTGTGCGAATGCGGAGCCTGATTAAATGAAATCGCGCTGCTGTTTTCCGACGATGGAGGTTTCGATTGATTGAAGGAGGACGATCGGCGAGAGGCCGTTCGGTGGCGGATATGGAGGAAGACAGAGAGGGCGACGACGGTGATGGCAGCGACAACAGTGGCAATGGCGGCGATGATGAGTTTTGAGGAGGTAGACTTGGGTTTGGAGGGGCCAGTGCTGGGGACAGTGAGGGAGGAGATGTTGGCGGGGAAGGTGGCGAAGGAGGCAGGAGAGGGCGGCGGAGGAGGAGAGGGGTAGGATTGGAAGAAAGGGGAATTGTCGGGTGCAGAAGCGGTGAAAGGGAAACTTGGAGGCGGGGGAGGAGATGGTGGGGTGGAGTCTAGAGGGAGGAGAGGCTGGTGGAGAATGCGGCGGGGGTGGGGGGTGGAGGTGGAGGATAAGAGGAGGAGGAGGAGGAGGTGGAGGGCAGCCGCGACGGTGGGCATTTTGTGGTGGTGTGGTGTTTCAGTGTGTGTGAATTTTTCACATGTTTTTTCCACACATTCAGTGTGTGTGAGAAGCAGCAAAGCAATGGGAGAAGGGTGGGAAGTTTATAATACTAGTTTAATTGTTACAATAAATAATGTTTTTGCATTATAATCATAAAATTATTGCATCTCAAAAGTAATTATATTTTTTACTTTACACTAACTGTAACTGCAACTTTATATTTGTAATCATAAAAATAATATTCTCCCTAAAATTTTCGAAATATCTATAAACTACACTGTAGTGGTTTTTAAAATAAAACAACTGATTGCGATTGATAGATACGCAAAGAAAAAATGAGACTATTTTTTTGAATGTTTCAATAATAATAAAAAAAAAAAAGGAATGACTTTATATTCATATTTAATAATTTTTATTCTATCAATTAATTTTCTGGACTTAATTTCAACTGTCACTTTATAAAATAATAAATTCTGCATGAGAGATGATGATGGGGGTGGTTATAATACCAACTTTACATGGTCCAAAATCAACAATGAATTTCCATTATTACAAAATCTTATAGTGATTCTTTGCATGTATATAAATATTAATAGTTCCCTTTATTTCAATTATAACTCAATTATAATACTCCATGATTATATAAAAAAATTCTTGAAATTATTAAATTCCAAAAGGTTATTCAATTTCGAAGTTTTAATTTATTTATATAAAAGAAATTGAATAAAATGTGGTCTGCTTTGGATTTGGAATGTCTCACTCTCACTCACTAGTAAAAATAATAGCCACACATCTGACATCACCCTAGTTGATGAAGACCGAGTTGGCTCAGTCAGCACTCAGCACCGACAGCCCCACACTGCATATTAGTGACACATGACTCATGAATGTGGATTTGGATTGAATATTTAAAAAATTATAGATCCCAACAAATAAGATTATTTTATACTTATTATAAAAGTTTTATTAAAGAAATCTTTTGATGGATGGCAATATACACGCATGTAGAGATGCTTATGGGATATAAATAGCAAATACGAGCATCTTTGGAGTATAATAGTAGGAGTAATTTGGATGTGTGCAAAATAATTTAATCCTAATTTTTGGTGTCATATCACAGAGTATTGATGGTTCTAATTACTCCTTCCGTCTCATTGAAGTAGTCTCACTTTCTTTTTTTTGTTTGTCTCATAGAATAGTCTCATTTTCCTAAAATGACAACCTTTTTCACACTCACCAATAAAATATTAATTCCACTACACTCACAACCCTTAATTCCCGTGCCAAAAAAAAAGGGACTACTTCACCGGGACGGAGGGAGTATTATTAATCTAGTGTTAGGTTCGATGCACATAGTTTATTAGTTTATGTTTAATAGTTTGTCGGCCACAAACTGCCACTGCACCACCTTGTAAGATCAAGACAAAAAAAAAACCCAAAAAAAAAAAAAAAAACTTCCCCTCTCACTACTTGAGCACTAATTATTCAATTAAATTTCTTTTTAAGACCGATTACCTTTTTACAGAAACAAAATGATGAATCACATGTCCACATCCCAAGTAGATCTTCCTAAACCCTAATAAAATTGAGTACGTTTAAATCCAGGTAGAAATGTTTTAAGCATCTTATATGTGTACGATGAATTATGGATTTGAGCTTCAATAGGAATATATAAATGGAGTGGAATTTAAATTAATGTATTTTATTTTTTAAAAAATAAAAAATAATATAGAGTATGCGTTATATAAGTTGTGTAAATTCACTATTTGTTAAAAATACTGCAATAAAAATCAGCTATTTATAATATATATATATATATATATATATAGGGTAGTGAGAATAGGAGTTACTATGAGAAATAAGAATAGATCTCGCGCGTCAATCTCATCAAATCGACGAACAGGATTCATTCTCAGCAAATTGAAAAACGCGGCATTTTTGCCCCAATATCCTGCAGTTTTAGCATTTAAAGGTTAAAACTGTAAAAACTCAAACACAAACAGCAACCTGCATTTTAAGGCCGATTTACTTCATTTTTAGCCCGATTTACTTCATTTTTACATAAATACGAATTTAAAAAAATTAAACATCTTCTTCTTCAAAGCAACAACACGAGCGTAGTCTCTATAAAACTCAATACCAACATCAACAGTTTTAAAAACTCTGCACTTAAAATGCTTCATCTCAACAACACACTTTGGAATAAATGAACCTGTAAGATACAAAAATGCACAAAGTTAACACTAAAGATGCACAATATAATAGTAAAAATGAACGTCGATTTGAATACACACTTTGGAATAAATGAACCTGTAAGATACAAAAATGCACAAAGTTAACACTAAAGATGCACAATATAATAGTAAAAATGAACGTCGATCTGAATAAAATAATTTTTTTAAAAACTATATTCATGTACAATAAACAAAGTCGAGACCGAACATGAATGCGAAATCCAGAAACAAAGAAAAAAATCTGATCGACAGAAAAAATATAAATCAAATCGAACGAAGAAGGAAGAAGAAATCAAATCGCGCGAAGAAAGGAATAAAAAATCTAATGAGATACTATTTCAGATTTTAAAAAAAGCTAAAATTACAAAAATAACCTTAATTTTGCAAAACTGCAGGATAATCGAGGAAAACTGCACACGGAGTGAAATAGATCATGAGCGTTGAAATCACAAAATCAAAGGCTGAGATTTATTCTCATTTCTCATACTAAAAACCATTCTCATATGATCACTACTATATATATATATATATATATATATGCATGAAATCAGAAAAGCAAACTTCATCTAAATATTTAATCAAATAATTTTTTCTGATCAAGTGTAGAAAAAAAGGATACAACCATATTATTTGGACTGTCAGAGTAATTTACTAGAAAATTTCACAAATTTTCTTGATTTTGTAAAATGAATATAGCACATAATTCATGGTAAACAAAATTAAAGTTTCTCTCTTTTCATCCAGTTATTCTGAATCTGCTATCTTTTTACCAAGCCCTCATGTATTTATTTATTTTGCTTTTTCCACATGTCAGGATTTTGTCACATCATGCAATGACTAAAAGAAACTTAATCTTTACCCAAAAAGATACAATTCCATTTTCTTCATGTATAATTATCATCTTCTTTCTTAGTTGGTATTGGGAATTCTAAAGCATGCAATGACTTAAACATAATCTACTTATACAAATAATTTTTTAATTCACATGTATATTTTTTGTGTTGGCAAATCAACAGCATTACTAATTAATAATGTATCCTGATAAAGATGTATTTTTTTTTTATAAAAAAATGGATGTTAGCAATTTAGTAGAACAGAAGGAAAGATTCGATTTTGTTGAATATCTAGTGTTCCATTAAAAGGAGTGAAAAGTAAAAAGGAAAATAAAAAGGATAAGAGAAGAAAAGAAATGGAGTTGGTGCGAGCATATTTTGTCCTTTCAAAATAGTTAATGATCAGCATATCTTTAATTGTCAAAGATAGGAAAAGCAAAAAATAAAATAAAATAATACAAAGAGAGGTGTGGCCTAAAAAAGAATCTTGAAAGTTAATAATTTTTTCAAAAAGAAAAAATAATAATAATAAAAAAGTGGACACACATTTAAGGAATTATGTCTCATACTGACTAAATTGTTGGTCTGTCGAAGATGATCCTTTATGGCTACAGTTCAATTTTCATAGGGTGTCACCTATTAACATCATTTCTTATCTGCTTCTTTCTTTTTGAAGCAGCGATTTATTTATTTATTTTTTTAGTTTTGACAGCTTAAGAATGTCGATTGGAGGGTGGCGCCGGTGGTGGAGGTGGTGGCAGCAGTAGGTGAAGGGTACAAGTTGGAAGATGAGGAGGAATATCCCAGTATAATTTTTATGGTCTCCAATTGAAAATAGTGCAAATTTAAGCTACTATTTTCACATTCCCAAGAAAATGTAGCACAAGCTATCATGGAAATAAATTTATAGCAACTCTAGGCAGCCAGTCAATATCCCGTGATTTAAGCCCCAATAATTGCAGTTTCAACTATAGAATGATTAACCGATGCCAAACTATGATCATACACAACAATAAAAATCAATAATTCATCATACGAATATACAGACAATTAGCTTATCTTCATGGTCAAGTACAATACCCCAAAGCACACCTGTATAAAAAACATAAACTGCTAACTCAAACCACAACCAGAAAATCAACACCTTCGATGGGGCTGTTGGGCAGAGGGTGGGGGCGTTAGGCGGCTCTGGTGATGGAAGGACTGAAACAACGACAAGTATGAAGCATAAATAGTTCTACAGACATACCAAGAGCTAAGGTGGAAAAGACTATTGTCTAGAAGGATCTGACAGCCCAGAAGTTTGGGCATATTCATCAGAAAACAAGCAAAATAAAAGATAACTAAACCACCTCACATGACAGTCGTCGGAAATAAATATCACGACCAAACCAGACAATCCAGTATGATATTTGAACTAAGCAAACAAAATTGAACCTAAAATAAAGGTATACAGTTTCTTGAAGAGACTAACAAGCATCATGTTGCAGTTCCAATTGATCCTGCATTAATTATTCATGCTCATTGTTGCTTGTTGTTGGTTGCACTCGATTCCCATATAAATTGCATTTCCATTCTATTTTTAACTTCTCAAATAATACACATGGCCAAATCCTTACAAATGTACCAAATGAAGGTTTTAAAAACACCAACCAAATGTGTAAGCTGATTAGACTACTTTGAAACCTTTGTCCTAGATTTCTCCAAGGGAAGAAAAGGAGAAAAAAAAAAATAAGCCATCTAGTCATTGCATAGGTTCCACAAACCACCAAAAAAAAAAAAA
>JAPKLW010000826.1:306575-336847 GCA_026898455.1 Plectranthus barbatus | reverse complement strand
CACGTTCGGACTCAAGTCCGATCTTCAAGCTTTGATGCGAACTTGACGGTGGACACTTCAAAACCTCCAGATCTGCAACCTCCGACCACCCACTCACGAAAGGGACTAAGTGTTTGGCTCAGACCTTACCGCCTGAGCACCCAACGCCTACCGACGGCCAAGGGAGTTGTCGGAACAGGTAGAGCACGCCAAGGACTCTCTCAAACACTAACTCACACCTCTATCCACACTCGGAATCTCACAGGATTGAAGAGAGAAGGCAGAGAACGAAAGAGAAGAGAGAGAGAGAACGGCGTATCAGAACTAGGGTTTTTCGCGCACAAGGGTTCGATCGGGTCAGGTAAATATATATAGTGGGTTAGAATAACTGCTCCACATAACCGCTCAACCCGAACCAAGAACCAGCCCAATAACCAATCCACAAACCCAACCAAACAAAATAGATGGGTTAGGATAAAAGAGGAATGGGCTAAGTACATGAAGAAGCCCAACAAGCATGGGCACCTATTTCTACACCGTGGCTCAGCTGGATCGATCATGTTACCGGAATCGATGAGAAGACGGAGAGGGTTGCAAGAGGATTGGATGAAGTTCTAGAGAATGTGATTAATGATCGTCTTCAAAATCGAGATGAATCTCCACATGAGAAAATTAGAGAGGATTTTCTCGGTATTTTACTTGAAATTTATAACAATGAAACAAATAACGATGTTTCGGGTAATAGAGAAACTATCAAAGCAATAATCCTGGTAGGTTGTTTTGTAAGATTCAAGTAGTTTTACTTTTATGATGTGTCCAAAAGCAATACACGGAACTGAAACTGATCGATGATGATTTGTGATGTGCAGGATGTGTTTGGCGCGGGGACTGATACCTCAGCCGTCATGCTGGAATGGACGATGACAAAACTCTTGCGACACCCACAGGTAATGAAGAAACTGCAAGGAGAGGTGAGAGAAATCATGGATCAGAAAGAAAACATCACGGGAGAGGACATACAGAAGATGCGTTATTTGAAAGCGGTGATCAAGGAGTCTTTTTGGTGTCACCCGCCGTTCCCGCTGCTCCTTCCCAGAGTCGCGCGCCGTACTGTGAATGTCAAGGGCTATGATGTTGCAGCGGGGACGGTGGTGATGGTTAACGCCTGGGCAATAGGGAGAGACCCTGAGGTGTGGGACGAACCAGAAAAGTTTATGCCGGAGAGGTTCTTGGACTCTTCCATAGATTTTAAGGGTGTGGACTTCGAGCTGATTCCGTTTGGAGCAGGAAGAAGAGGCTGTCCGGCGATTGCATTTTCAATGGCTGGGATCGAGCTCTTGTTGGCGAATCTTGTGCACAAATTTGAGTGGAAATTGCCTGATGGGATCCAAGAAAAAGATTTGGACATGAATGAGGGCCCTGGGATTACTGCTCATAGAGTTGTTCCTCTTCATGCAGTTGCAACTGTGGCTGCCTAGTTTGTTTGCAATATAGTGCGGATGCATATTAATGATCATATTTGTGTAAAAAATAAAGATAAATAAAATTGTTCTTAAAGGCTTTACTTTTAGAACTACAGTCATAAATTCGAATATATATCCATCTTCTTATTTTGGAGTTTAACATGCATGTTTATATTTAAAATTTGGTTGATATATTGCACTTGAAGATATAATAGCTGACATACACATTATAAGTAGTTTAATTTATTGTAGTAGGCTTCTTTCTTAAGATACCTCCAGAAACACAACACAAGCCATGAAGAAGAAGAATATTGAAAGAGAGAAAGTGGATTTAGGGTTTTTGTTTCTATTCATTCACTTCAACAGATGTGTACATTCATGTATTTATACACAATATGAGTTCTAGATATTTCTAACTGTAACTGAATTCTAATTCTAGATGGTTCTCATTGTAACAAACTACCTAACCTAGAAGCTTCTCCTGTTATAGTTTGCGGTGTTTTCACCATACATTCTTCTAGAACATCCTTCTTTCTATTTCATGGTTTGTTACGTATGCATGTATCATCTTTGCTTTGATCAAGTGATTCTGTAGTACATAAGCGCAACCCCCCTCCCCCAAGTTGAACATGTCTCATGTACACCTTGGATAACAACGGTAAGAATAAGGTAGACGACAAGGACTTCGTAAATAGATCTGCAGGTTGTGATGAGGAGCGAATGTGCGTAGGAAATAAGAATCGTTGTTTGAACAGATCTTGCACAACATGGCAATCAATGTTAATGTGTTTGGTACGTTCATGAAAAATGGGATTTTTCGAGATGTGTAATATGGCTTGACTATCACACCAAAGAGGTGTAGGCAACCGAATAGAACACCTAAGGTCCCGCAACATATAAGATATCCATTGTAGTTCATGAGTTGTTGCTGCCATGACTCGGTATTCAGCCTCCGTAGAAGAGTAAGACACAGTCGACTGCTTCTTAGAGTTTTGTCGCTAAAATGATTTAGCAACCTAGCAGTAGCTAATAATACAGCGGCAAATGAGATTATCGATCTCACGAGGAATGAAGTATCGAAAAACCTCAAGTACTGAATTATAGTTTTTCAGAACATTAATTGTTTGAGAATATCAAGTTTTGAAAGTTGTTTTGGAATGCTTTAAAAACTAAAATAGAACCAAATTTAGAAACTTTAAATAAACAAGACAATGAAAATTAAAAGCTTTTGGAATCAGATTCAAATATTCAGATTCTAGGGATTTTAGTATTATCCTTCCTAACAAGCAATCAAATATCAATTTAATTTCTTGCAAGGTGGAAAAATCAGAAAAGTATTGCAACTCTTTGTTTGACAATTTACAAAGTTGATTATTGAATGACCTTTATCCTTTCAGTCTCAAGAACTATTCAATAACTCCAAAATCCACAGTTTAATCCCTATGATCTAATTCTTTCTTTTTAAGAAAAGGATTATTAATCATATTATGAAATTATTTTCCTGTTAACAATTATCACCATTTGAGTATCAAATTAATTAACTAGCAACCCAAAATAAGTGGCCAACAAATCCAGGTTAAGAATTAAGCAGAGAATTTCATAAACCAATCAAAGAAAGGCATTAGATCTAATTAATACATAAACATGCAGACATGATAGATTTTATAACCCTAGAATCTGATAATTAAATTAGCTCATGCTATTCATAATCAAAGACATTATGAAGAGATAAAACTAAAATAAACTTGCATTGATTCAAAAACAGTGTCAAGAAATTGATCCGGATCCAACAAGTTTGTCTCAAATCTCCCAAATCAGAATACAATCAATGTTTGCCCTAGTAAATAATTAAAACTCTGAAATTATGGTGTCTAACTTTAAAAACTCGAATTTAAAGTGTTTATATAGTTGTGGAAGTGATCCCCACAAGGTATAAGATTAAACATGGTAGAATTTCCCAAAATAGCACAAATTTCCCGAGCTGGACAAGTCTGCGTCGACCGATAGGCTCTGCATCAGTCGACGTGCTTCCTTCCTTCGACACATCCTCCGTTGATTGCACGTCTGCATCCACCCCTTCTGCATCGACCGACACGAGTCCACATCGATCGATACGCAGCCTCATGTCGACTTCCTAGTCTTGTCAAAATCTTCTTCTCAACGACCTCTATCTCGACCGACGCGTGCCTGCATCGGTCGAAACAGAGCCTTCAACCAAATCCTCCATTTTCATCCTTGTGCAAAAAATGCCTAATTTCCTGCAAGAATTCACCACCAACAACACATACAACACTAATATACTACAATGCACAAATAAACATGATAAATACGCAACTTGAAAATAAAATAGACTAGAAACTAATTGATAAGTTAGCAAAATCACGAACTTATCAACTTCCCAGAAATCAAGCAACCTCCAAGAAAAATATAGAAACTGGTAAGTGGACGGCGTGTGGTTATACACGCACCCAGTCGGCATCACAAAAAGCTTTTACATTGAGATTATTATCAGTTGAATAGAACAATCCACGATTTGGGCAACCTGCAATGCATCTGAGCACATGAACAACAACATTCCAATGTGATGAGTGTGGAGATTTAACATATTGAATAAGTTGTTGAACAACGTAACTAATATAAGGTCTAGTATAACTCATATAAAGAAGGCGACCAACTAGGTGTCTGTACTTTTCAGGTTGATCAAGAAGAGCAAACCCATCTTGATCGACAGTAGCAAATTTCAGACCTGTCAAAAATGGAGTAACCGTTGAAGAGCAGTCGAGTAAACTAACATCCCGGATGATATCAGTGGCATATTTAGTTTGACTAATGTACATACCCTTGTTAGACCTCACAAACTCCATCCCTAAGAAGTATGAAATATGCCCCATGTCTTTGATAGTGAATGTATCATCAAGAAATTTCTTAACTTGTTGCAACAAAGATAGGTTAGGCCAGTAAGGAGAACATCATCCACATAGATTAGAAGAAACATAAGATCACCATTCTTGCAATATCTGAACATACAATGATCATGGGCAGATTGTATGAATCCAAAACAATGCAACTTACTTGTAATTTCCTGGTTCCCTAGCGTGTTCATCGATGCAAAATCTGCACACAAATTATAGCAAATGACAAATAATTTTATAAGAACCTGAAGGTTGTCGAACCCACATGGATAGTGCAACGAAAGTAATTCATGTATTGAATGTAGTTTTTCAATCTTTTATTTGGGCAAATCCAACTTTGAAGTGTTTTGGGTTTTATGAAAATACTTTTGAAAAAAAATTCAAATATGAGAAAACACAGATCCTAGGGAAATCTACCAATCTGATTAACATGCAAGAAACAAATAATTCAAACTCATAAAAGATACTTTTGGTGGCAAATCTGTTAAAGTGGAATTAATTCCTTGGTCCAGAAATTAAAACCTAGTTTATTAATTAGTGATTATCTCCGCTCGGTCTAAAAAACACAAGTTAAACCAATCTCAATAAAAATCCGATTAAACCTATAACTGAATTCTTCTTGGTCGGACACAAAATCAATTATATTAAATTTTTTTATTCTTATTATTAATCTTCACCTCTCGATCTATCAATTAATAACAAATTTTTTTTTCAATCTTCATCTCTCGATCCTTCAATTGAAAAATAGACTTGAAACAAAATCAGAGAGTTTAAACCAATTTAAGGATTTGAAGAATTCGAATCAAAACATGTACTCCCTCCGTCCCATTTTAATAGGCCTTTTACTTTTTGGCACGGAAATTAAGAGTTGTGAGTGTAGAATGAGTTAGTGGAATGAATATTTTATTGTTGTGTGTGAAAAAGTTGCCATTTTTGGAAAGGGGCCAATTTAATTGGGACGCCAAATTGGGTAAGTGGGCCTATTCTAGTGGGACGGAGGGAGTATTACAGATGGGAAACCCCAGGATCTGATAAAGAGTCTAGCCTAGCATATTAATTATAAACATTGAGATAGAAAGTAAAGATTGCATTAAAGTAAAGGTGCAAAAACATAAAAGGTACAAGAAAATAAAGGTTTTGATTTCAGAATTTATAAAACTTGAAAACTAAAGACTAAAATCAAAATCAAAACTGGAACTGGAACTGGAACTCTCAATTATGAGCTACACATGAGTTTATATAGAGGTAGGATTGAGCTCTTGAATGGTAGGAATTGATGGAATATGGTATTTTCTTCCCCAATCTCGCCTATACTTCAAATTGGTAATTTCATTCTTCAATTTTCGCCAAAACGTAACAAATCCAAATTTCCTTCTTGAAAATCATGCGCGTCGATGTGAATTCCTGTGTTGATCTCTCCTTCTGGCTCAAAAACACCTCGCGTCGACAGCTTCATGTTGATCGGCGCATTTTCGTGCCGGTCGACCCGGCTCCTTTGCGTCAATCCACCTTCAGTCAAAAACACCTTCCACGTCGATCTGCTGCCGATTGACACAAGGCTGTGTCGGTCGATGCAGCTTCCTTTCTTGCTGCCCACTTCAGTCAAAACAAAGCACCACGTGATGGATTTCTTCATCTTTTTACCAATTTCTCACTTGTTTGATGAATTTTCCTACAAAACCTTGCACAACAAGCATAATACCCTCCAAAACATACTATGCTCAATTTATTATTGAAAACAAGCTAAAATGCATAAAAGAAATAAGAAATTAACGCGATAAGTGAGTAGAAATATGAGCTTATCAATCCCCCCAAACTTAAACACTTGATTATCCTCAATAAACATAAATAATAAACCAAAAGCTCAAGTAATTGAAAAGTGCAATGTCTCACAAGATCCATCACATTCAAAACCAAAAATCCATAATACACCAACACTTTGAAAGAATTGGACAATTTGTAAACTTTGGAGACTCAAAGGGTTAGGGATGTCCATCGGGTTTTTAGCTAACCCTATCGGGTTGTGGGCTATTTAGTCCGGGTTGAATCGAGCTGAATATTCTTGAACCTAACCTTAATCCACCGGTTTTTGGGCTGACTGATCGATGCTAAATCTGCATACAAATTATAGCAAAGGGCAAATAAATTTATAAGACAACCCAATGGTTGGTCGATCCCACAGAGATAGTGCAACGATGGAGAATCATATACAGAACATGGTTCTCAGAACTTTTGTTTGGGAAAATCAAATTTGAGGTTTTTGGTTTTTCAAAAGAAATAATTAAAGAGAGAAATTCAAATATTGAAAGCACAGATTCCAGGGAAATCTACCAATCTGATCAACATGCAAGAAACAAATATTCAAACCCATAAAAGATAATTTTGGTGGAAAATCTATTAATATGGAATTAATTCCTTGATCGAGAAATTAAATCCTAAATTACTAACTAGTGGTTATCTCCTCTCGGTCTCAAACACGCCAATTAATCAATTTCAATAAAGATTAGATTTTTCCTACAATTGAATTCTTCTTGGTCGGACAGAAAATCAAAAGTATTAAACTCTCACTTCCTATTATCAATTTTCACCTCTCGGTCCTTCAATTAATAACTAAAACCTATTCCAATCTTCATCTCTCGATCCTTCAATTGAAAATAGATTTGAAATAAAATCAAAGAGTTTAAACAAATAAAAGGGTTTGAATTATTGAATCAAAACATGTATCACCTAGAACCTGTTTAGGGTTCTAGCCTAACATATTAAAGATAAACATTGCAGGGAAAAATAAAGATTGCATTAAAAAGTAAAGGATTAACAAATAAAAGTAAAGAGGAATTCTAACAAAACTTAAAGAAAACAGAAAATAAAGGTGTAAAAACTGTAAAGTGGGAAGGTCAAAGATTAAAGGAAAAAAAAGCTTCAAAACTAAAGAGGGCTAATAATTATGAGCTATTGAAGAGTTTATATAGAAGTAGGGTTGAGGCCTTGGATGGATATCTTCAAAAGGTATGATTTATTGCTTCCAAATTGATGTGTATCTTGTTCCCCAAGCAATTCTCACCCAAAATATATGAAAATCCCCCAAAATCTCGCCAACCAGTCTGTCTCGGTCGAGATAGACCCTGCCACGGCCGAGATGGATGATTCTGTCTCGGTTGAGATGGCTTTCATTTCGATCGAAACAGAGACCGTTTTGCCACTTCCGACCCTTCTGCGCAGTCTCACGGTTTTGGCCATAACTTTTGCATCCAAACTCCGATTGATCCGATTCCAGTTGTGTTGGAAAGCTAACTCAAAGATATTTCAAAGGCCATGCTCCATTAGCTCAGATTCTATCGGTGGAAGAATTTGTGACTGTTTCTTTGAACATCTGCTGCTTTTGGTACGGGTTCTCCATTGGATTTGGCCTAAAATCTGCAAAATCTTACCATGGAAAGCATAACACCCTCTAATATATACTCATGCTCAGTTTATTCAAGAAAACGTACTAAAATGCATAAAAGAAAGGAAAAACAAAGCGATAAGTGAGTAGAAAAATGAGCTTATCAAACCCCCCAAACTTAAACACTTGATTGTCCTCAATCAACAAAAGAAAGAATCAAAATTTCAAGCAGAAGAGTAGTGCAATGCCTCACAAGATTCATCACATTCAAACTCGAAAATCCACAAGACATCAACACTTTTGAAAGAATCAGAAAATATGTATACTGTGGAAGACTCACATGGGAAGTGTTTCGCTCATTCACTCAAGTGTTTAGGATAATTATGAGATCACACAAAAGTCATGCAAATCAAGTTCTACCATAGGCTTGCAAATAATCTCAATCTCCACTGCAAATATGTGCACACAAGTCTAATATCAGAAAGGACTTTATTCAAGGTTGTAATGTAGGCTTTTGTGAAGGATAGGGAATATATGGCCAAGTGACTAAAACCAACTGAGTTGCGCACCTCAACTAATCTCTACCACTATCTAATGATATCCACCCATCTCCTATAATATTCAACATCAAACAAGGCTCTTTTATTTCTTTCTTCTCTTTTTTTTTTCCTTTTTCACACATATCATTTTATGCTCTAAACAATTTTTTTTTATTACACATTTGAGCTTATAAGGATTAACAAACACAACAACATATTTTTTTTTTCATTTTCTGTTTTTTTTTTCTAGAGCCCAACATCTTCTTTTGCTTTTACCCTTATAATAATATCTTATCCTTTCTCAAACAAATCCCAACCCACTCTCATAGACAAGAGTTGATTCTCCTATTTATTTCCAACTCATAGACAAAGAAAGAAAATATCATAGGCTCAAAAGGGCTGACTAGGGATAACATTTTATTAGGACAGTGTATGGGAAAATAGGCTAAACAAAGATGGCCTAAAATCACTTCCTAAACATGTGCACACTAGCAGTCTTGAAAGAGAAACAGAGCAAGTTCTAGAGAAACTCAAAATTGCAGACACACTCACAATCGAATTTCAGGCTAAAAAACTCACACTTAGGACAATTTTTCTTCCACAGTAAACATCAAATCATCATCTATCTCATGCCAACGCAAGTATCAAAACAAGTAATCATGCGGTATTCACATTCATGGGCATACTCGACCACTATCACAATCAACGCAAACTAAAGTCAATCAATTCTAATCTCGCATTCTTGTTAGGGTTATCATGCTCAACTCCCACAATTCAATTTATTCAAAAATTTATTCATGCAGAACTTTAAATAACGCAAATAGAAGATTGAAAAGAGTTTCAAAACCCTTAAATCTTCATCCCCCCAAACTTATTCAAAAGTCACAGAGAATAAGTTTGAAAGTCAGATTCAGAGTTCGAAACTGTACCTCACTTGTTGGCCTCAGACACCAACTTTTTATCTCCTTCCTCTTCCTCATCAGCCGGCGTGGATTAAGTCTGCTAGCACTCCTATCTCGGCCGTGGCAAACATCATCTCGGTCGGGATGGAGCCTTCTTGTCGACCTCCTTCTCGGTCGAAGTGTACCACGCCTCGAGCTTCTGTCTCGGCCGTGGCAATCTCTGCCTCGGCCGGGACGAACTTTGATTTTTTTTCAAACGAAAATAAGAGTAAAGTAACAGAGATAAACAAAAGAAATTCAAAAATACTAAAAAGAAACGGGAAAAATTGAAAACAAAATGGGTTACCTCCCATTAAGTGCCTTATTTACCGTCGTGGCTCGACTCGGCTCAGCTCACCAAGGCGGTCGAGTCCAGACTCGTCGACCCCTCGAATCAACCATGAAGACTTTCTGGTTCTGAATGATGGTGGTATACTCGAAAGGAGGCAGCTTAATTGCCGATTTCACTGACTCGTTTCCTCGTTCCCACCGGATGGCTTCTTCTTCTTCCTCCGGTGTCTCGTCGTCATCTTGCTCGTCTTCTTCTTCTTCTTCAGCAGTAGTGATTCGGTTGCACTCCCCTTTCCTCTTGTTCTTGTCGATGCAGAACGTAATGGACTCTTCGTTCCCTCTCAGAGTGATCTCCCCCTTCTTGCAGTCGATCAAGACACCAGCTGTGTCGAAGAACTCTCTTCCCAGGATCATTGGGGTGTTGGCATCCTTCATGTCATGGATGACAAAATCTGTAGGGAAAATAAGGTGACCAACACGAATGAGAACATCTTCTACGATACCTTTGGGCTTGGACACAGATCGGTCCACCATCTGAAGGGTAATTGTAGTGGCTCTCATCTCCCCAATCTCCAACTTCTTGTAGATAGACCAGGGCATCAGGTTGATGCTCGCCCCGGTGTCACACAGCACATTCTGAAACTCTTTGCCTCCGATCTCGATAGGTGTCGAGAAGCATCCTGGGTCAGACCTCTTGATCGGGATCTGCTTCTGTAGGAGTAGGCTGCATTCCTCATGGATTTTTACAGTTTTGTTTTCCACGAACTGCTTCTTCTCGCTCATCAGCCTCCTTGAGAACTTCATGTATCCCGGTATCTCCCTGAGAGCTTCAACAAGAGGTATGTTAATATTTACCTTTTTTAAATTTTCAACAAAATTTTTGAATTTAGAATCTTCCCTCTTTTTCGCGAATCTTTGTGGGAAAGGCATGGGAGCAACTGGATCAACTCTTCTTTCTTCTTTCTCCCTTTCTTTCTCGCCCAGTCTAGGCCTCTGTTTCGACCAGGATGAGTCGATCCCGGCCGTTTTGCTTTCCATCTATCTCGGCCGTTCTTGGCTTGTCTCGGCCGGGCTGGCTTGCTCTGTCTCGGCCAGTTCATGCTCCGCCTCGGCCGTCCTGCTTCCCTCTGCCTCGATCGGGATGGAATCCATCTCGGTCGAAACAGAGCGGTCTTCCACGGGATTTTCCTCCTCTGCTTCACTCATTCCTTTTCTGGGTTGCTCGGGCCTTCATAATCCCTTCCAGATCGCAGCGAGATGGCATTTACTTGCTTTGCCTTTGCTGGATTTGTCTCCATCGTGCTCGAAAGTTGGCCCGGTTTGTGCTGATTCCCCAAAGTAGTGGCAATCTGACTCAATTGGGTGTCCATCATCTGCAAGTGCTTTGTCATCAGTTGCATGTGATTTGCCATCCCTTTAACTTCGTTCTCCACTTTGCCAAATCTATTGTTCGAGCTCTTAATGAACTTCTCCAATGTCTCTTCCAACACGGACTTCTTTTTCTCCACAATTTCACCTCCAGTACCTACATCAAAACCAGGGAAAGGGTGTTCTGCAGCAGTGGGGTTAGCATAAGAAAAACCAGGGTGAGATCGCCTATGGTGATAGTGATACCCCTGATTACCTCGGTAGTTATTGTGATAACCACCCCCTATGTAATTTACCTCCGTATTCGCAGCTCCAGATGAACTGCTAGCTCCCTGGTTGATGTAGTCAGCCTCCACCGGAACAATCGCCATGCTTGGCTCAGTAGTAATGGCAGCAACCTTTGTAGTCCCCAGCTTCTCAATTTCCTCTCGGAGCTTCTTCACCTCTGCGACCACATCGAACTCCGGCTTGGCTTCCACTGCTTTGACTGGAATTTGTCTCTCAGTGGGCCATTGGTGGTTGTTCAGTGCCATGTCTGCAAGAAGCCTCATACTCTTTGCTCCACTTTTCTTCATCATGATCCCCCCAGCAGATGCATCCACCAATTCCTTCATGTGAGGATTCAGACCTTCATAGAAGTGGCAGACCTGCATCTCGAGATCAATTCCATGTCCAGGGCAGAGTCGCGGGAGTTCCTTGTACCTCTTCCAGCCTTCATGTAGGGATTCATCATACAGCTACTTGAATGTAGTGATGGCAGCTTTTCTTTTCAGCAACAGGCTCGGTGGGAAGTAGTTGGTGAGGAATGCTGCTCGAAGCTCCTCCCATGTCCCAATTTGGCTTTTGTCAAGCCCAGCATACCAAGACCTTGCCTCGTCTCTGAGTGAGAATGCGAAGAGTCTCATCCTGATGACGTCTTGGGGGACTCCATTCTGCTTTATCGTGTCGCATACCTTGATGAAAAAGTTAAGGTGGGCGTAAGGATCTTCAACAGCTCTCCCCCCAAACTGATTCTGCTGCACCATCTGTATCAGCCCCGTGCGCAGCTCAAAGTTGTTGGCATTGATACCAACCCTGAATCCAGCCTCCTCTTGTTGTGGTAAAAATCTGTCCAAGATGGACCTCTGTGGCTCCATGACCTGCCTTTCATTCAGTTCCGCCAGTCTTGCGGCTTGCTCTGCTAGGGTAGCCTGGGCTGCAAGAAGTTGCGCCCTCAATTGCTGTACATCGTTCACAAATTGTCTTTGTTCCTCCGGTGTCATGTTCTGCAGAGGGGCTTCTTGATTTGCTTACATCTCGAAGTTCAGTCTTTTTCCTCTCTTTCTGTTGTTCCTGCCAGTTGCTTCGATTTCTGGTATGAAAGGTTCAAGTGTCTTTCCTTTGTTCCGCGTGTTCATGCACCTGCACAGAAAACGAGGGAGAAATCAGTCTGTCCCGGCTGGGATAATGTGTATCTCGACCGGGATGGAAGTTTTTGTCTCGGTCGGTTTGTGACTCAACTCGGCCGGGATGGAGAATTCGTCTCGATCGTGATGGGACTCAACTCGGCCGAGACAGACGCGACACAAAAACACTCACGCACACGAAAGAACTGACTCCAAAAAGAAGAACAAATAAAACTCAACACAAATTTGAAAAATAAAAAGAAAGAATACAACCCAATCCAGAAGTTCTTCAACTTTCCAATAATGAATCGCCGTCTGACTATCCCCGGCAATGGCGCCAATTTGATCGATGCTAAATCTGCATACAAATTATAGCAAAGGGCAAATAAATTTATAAGACAACCCAAGGGTTGGTCGATCCCACAGAGATAATGCAACGATGGAGAATCATATACATGACATGGTTCTCAGAACTTTTGTTTGGGAAAATCAAATTTGAGGTTTTTGGTTTTTCAAAAGAAATAATTAAAGAGAGAAATTCAAATATTAAAAGCACAGATTCCAGGGAAATCTATCAATCTGATCAACATGCAAGAAACAAATATTCAAACCCATAAAAGATAATTTTGGTGGAAAATCTATTAATGTGGAATTAATTCCTTGGTCGGGCATTAAATCCTAAATTACTAACTAGTGGTTATCTCCTCTCGGTCTCAAACACACCAATTAATCAATTTCAATAAAGATTAGATTTTTCCTACAATTGAATTCTTCTTGGTCGGACAGAAAATCAAAAGTATTAAACTCTCACTTCCTATTATCAATTTTCACCTCTCGGTCCTTCAATTAATAACTAAAACCTATTCCAATCTTCATCTCTCGATCCTTCAATTGAAAATAGATTTGAAATAAAATCAAAGAGTTTAAACCAATAAAAGAGTTTGAATTATTGAATCAAAACATGTATCACAGATGGAGAAACCCTAGAACCTGTTTAGGGTTCTAGCCTAACATATTAAAGATAAAAATTGCAGGGAAAAATAAAGATTGCATTAAAAAGTAAAGGTTTAACAAATAAAAGCAAAGAGGAATTCTAACAAAACTTAATGAAAACAAAAACTAAAGGTGTAAAAACTGTAAAGTGGGAAGGTCAAAGATTAAAGGAAAAAAAAAGCTTCAAAACTAAAGAGGGCTAATAATTCTGAGCTATTGAAGAGTTTATATAGAAGTAGGTTGAGGCCTTGGATGGATATCTTCAAAAGGTATGATTTATTGCTTCCAAATTGATGTATATCTTGTTCCCCAAGTAATTCTCGCCCAAAATATATGAAAATCCCGCAAAATCTCGCCAACCAGTCTATCTCGGTCGAGATAGACCCTGCCACGGCCGAGATGGATGCTTCTGTCTCGGTCGAGATGGCTTTCATTTCGGTCGAAACAGAGATCGTTTCGCCACTTCCGACCCTTCTGCGCAATCTCACGGTTTTTGCCATAACTTTTGCATCCGAACTCCGATTGATCCGATTCCAGTTGATGGAAGTAGAAGGTGATACGCCCTTTATTCAATAATCCTCAAATGAGGCCCTCAAAATACCAAAACACTCGATGCCATTGTTTGGCGACTCCATCTGAATAAATACTACTCTAATTCACACCCTAATAGGTAATTAAATTACCTCTTTTATTTGCTCCATTAAGGTAATTAAATTACCAATTATTTGCTCAATTAAAGGTAATTAAATTAACAATTATTTGCTTTAAACCCAATTAACTAAATAATAAAGACTCAACATAAATTGATAGTTGACTATGTTTCTTGGTCCTCGGGTCTCTATCAAATACTCCCCCGCCCGGAACAGCCTTGTCCTCAAGGCTGAAGAAGGGAAATTGCCCTTTTACGTCACTTGGCCGCTGCCCGTCTCGGTGTCAATTTCCGGGGGCTCTTCATCCCCCTCGGTTTCCTCCCCTTCCACTTCGCCAACTAAGACGCTCAATCCTTTCTGGGGGTAGCGATGTGTGGGCATGTATTTCTGCCCACAACGGAAACAAGTCCCAGCCGCTCGATGCTTTTGAAACTCAACATCAGAAAGTTGTTTAAATGGGCGCGGGTTGGACGATGCCGGCGAGCTGATCACTGTTCAGCCGCTATTCGGCTGAAATTTCGATGGTGCGCTGTGTGCTGAAATGGATGGCTGAGTAGCCAAGTATCCCCCGGTGATAACACCCCTATGTTGTTGCACGCTTGGTGACGCGTGGCTCGAATTGTGGGGAGGGCCATTCGCCTTTTCTAACTTTCGTGCCATCTGTACCACTGCTGAATAATCCCCTATTGCGGTGTCTTGCATCTGCGCCCGCAAGTCTGCCCTTAATCCGCCGAGGAAGAATCCCCGATAGTGGGCATCCGAGAATTCTGGAATTTGGGCTGCGCGACTCTCGAACGCGTAAATATATTCTTCCAATGTTCCACTTTGTCTAATTTTTGTCAAGGACTCATAGATATTGTGAATAGACTCGTCCCCAAAACGAACGGCTAATTCACTTTTGAATGTATCCCAGGACAAATTCGGCCTCCTGAGAACCAGCAACTGATACCATGCCATTGCCGACCCCGACATGGCGATCATGGCTATATCCAGTCTCTGCTCAGTGGGTATTTTATTCACCAGAAAGTATTGATCGGCTCTCGTTAACCAAGCCCGTGCATCGGTTCCATCAAAACTTGGTAGATCCATTCTCGGCCCTTGCACAAACGTCGTCACCCCCTGTGCCTTCAACATCGAATCTACTAATGCATATTCCTCAACCCTAGTTTCGGATGTTTGTGGGTTAGCATCGCCAGCCTTGCTCGTGCTCATATGCCCTATCTGCAACTGCAGCAACATCTCCTCCAAGCGTGCCATTCTCTCTCGCTGCTCCCTGGCAGAAGTCGTCAATTCCTCCATCACCTTTTCCATCTTATCCAAACGTGTATCTGCATTGCCAGAGGCCCTCGTACTCACCATTGCTTCCACGTTCACCGCACCAAATTGATGGATGTAGAAGGTGATACGCCCTTTATTCAATAATCCTCAAATGAGGCCCTCAAAACACCAAAACACTCGATGCCATTGTTTGGCGACTCCATCTGAATAAATACTACTCTAATTCACACCCTAATAGGTAATTAAATTACCCCCTTTATTTGCTCCATTAAGGTAATTAAATTACCAATTATTTGCTCAATTAAAGGTAATTAAATTACCAATTATTTGCTTTAAACCCAATTAACTAAATAATAAAGACTCAACATAAATTGATAGTTGACTATGTTTCTTGGTCCTCGGGTCTCTATCACCAGTTGTGTTGGAAAGCTAACTCAAAGATCTTTCAAAGGCCATACTCCATTTGCTCAAATTCCATTGGTGGAAGAATTTGTGACTGTTTCTTTGAACATCTGCTGGTTTCGGTACGGGTTCTCCATTGGATTTGGCCTAAAACCTGCAAAATCTTACCATGGCAAGCATAACACCCTCTAATATATACTCATGCTCAGTTTATTTAAGAAAATGTACTAAAATGCATAAAAGAAAGGAAAAACAAAGCGATAAGTGAGTAGAAAAATGAGCTTATCACTGACCCGTCGGATTGGCAAGATTTAAGAGTTTATTTTTGTAAAGATTTTCTTAAAACACCCATAAAAAATGATGAACCAACATAAATAAAAGACATCAAACAATAATATTTTTACATAAAAATAATGATAAGTAGATAAAATGTTGTCCAATCATAGTTTGAAAAGAAAAAAAAATCATTCCTTATATACCAACTAATTTAGGTAATAGAAGTACATTCTTCAACATATAAAATGATAAAATAGAGATTATAAAATTAATTGTAGCTTTCATTTGGGTGAACATAACAACGAGAGGCTAAAGGTGCTTGAAAGGAAGAAATGAGTAGGTATACTAATTAGTAGAGTGATTACTGGAAGATAGTGAAAGAGGAAGAAATAAGAGATTTTTCAATTTGAGGGTAACGGACTACGTCACTGGGAGAGATATATGAGATTTTATGTGACGAAAAATTAGGTATAGGGAATTAGGTATATAATTAATGGGTATAGTAGGATATAAATAATATTCAAAATAATGAATAATTAAATATTATATATATATATATATTATTTAATATTGCCGGACCTACGGGCCGACCCGCAATCCACCGGGCTTAGCCCGTTCAGGCTGCCAACCCGTTCGGTTAAAAATAATTTTGGGTTGGAATTTTTTTACCCTAACCCGCATTTTAGCCCATCGGTTTAGGACTTTATTGACATCCCTACAAAGGGTAAAGTGTTTCGCTCATTCACTCAAGTGATTAGGATTTGCATATGAGATCACACAGAAAAGTTATGCAAGTTAAGTTATACCATAGGCTTGCAAATATTTTCATTTCTCCACTATTAAAAAGTGCACACAAATTTAAGCTTATAATGTAAGCCTTTTATGTATGGTAGGAAGATTTGGCCAAGTGACTAGAATCCATAGAGTTCGCGACCTCAACAAACTAAAATCACCATGTTGCTTCATTCACCCAATCTCCTTGAATTTCTCAATACATAACAAAACTCTTTTTTTTCTTATCTTTTTTTTTTCAATCCTTTTATGCTCTTAATAATTTTGTTGATGAATTTGAGCTTATAAGGATAACTCAACACATCTATTTTTTTTTCTACAGCTCAACCTTTTTGCTCACCCACAATAATTAGTATCTTATCCTTCTTAAACAATCTCCTAACCCAACTCTCATAGACAAGAGTGATTCCCCTATCACTTTTTCTACATTTTATAGACAAAGAAAGAAAAACACATAGGCACAAAAGGGCCGACTAGAGATAAGTTTTTAATTAGGACAGTGTATGGGATAAGGCTAACAAAGATGGCCTAAAATTACTTCCTAAACTTGTGCAGACTACACAGTCTTGTAAGAGAAACAGAGCAAGTTCTAGAGATACTTAATCACGCATACGCACTCACAATCGAAATTAAGGCTTAAAACTCACACTTAGGACAAGTTTTTCTTCCACAGAAAACATCAGATCCTCATATAATATTATGTCATTTTCGGCCTTGTCGTCATAGCCCACTTCATTATGATCTTCATGGAATTCATTGTTCATGTCAGGAATATGTGAACCCCGACTTCCACCTTGAGAACCTATATCAAAATGCATGGAAGATGCAAATCTTTGAAGTTCTTCGGGATTGGATTATAATTTGCATACGGTGATGGACTGACTGAGGATATGAACAGAATGTACGGGGATGACTCCCATTGAGAAATCACAACACCAGTGTTGATTGTAGGATTCATAATATTATAAATATCAGGCTATGAGTTAAAACTGAACAGTCGCTGCAACTCCGCACTCTCCATCAGCAATGATGCTTCATTTTTGTCGCTTCGAGTTTGAAATGTAAAATAGATATTGTACTCACCTCTTATATTTTCTACATCATGAATCATCTTGATGTTGCTTCTCAATGCAGCTATAGATATATTGGCCATTGATAAGTAAATCAAATGTTCTTACACGCTAGAACTGCCCATTATAGTGCAAAAATAGGTTGCACCGATTCTCCATTACAAAAGGGTCGATAGTGTGAGAGGAAGATTGAATGAAAGAATTTTAAGTGCAAATGTGTATTATCTGTCTGCGATGAATGCAAGTTTGCATATGAATTGAATTATATAAATAAAGTTGAATGAATGAATTCAAAGTACAAAAATGAAGTCATTCAATTGATTCAGTGAAAAAAAATCCACTATTTAAAAAAAATTAATTAATTGGCATGCATGTGTCTGTACTCAATATACGATTAATTTCTATTCACTCATCTAATTAAAAAATCATTCATTACATTTCAGGAATAATAATTGAGCTGTTGAAAAAATTAAAGAAAATAATAACTCTACAACATTATTTATTTATATTGAAAAAGACATGAAAACAAAGAGAGAGAAAAAGGGTAGGGACTGACCGGTCGGCACCAATACCTGACCGATCAACACTATGCTGAACCGGTGAGGATCACCTTTTTTTTTAAATCATTGTTGGGGTACGATCCACATCCGGCCCAGTAAGATTGCAGTGGCCCAGTAAGATTGCAGTAGCCCAGTCCGCCAGGATCAAAGCCCGCCAAATAGGCGGTTTAGTAGGTCGGAAGCAGTTCGATCAAGGTAGGAAGCAGTTCGATTTTCGAGTACAGAGTCATGTATGCTAACTGCGACCTGCCAACGGTCAAGAGGAGGTAACGGGCGCACAACGTCTAGCTCGCGAGACTTCCGGAGGATCTCAACTACCATGTGGATAAACCACCCTAATTTTCACGGAGACGACCCCTAACCACTGAGAGAAGTTCATGGAAACCCTAGATGATAGCCTTCCTCTATAAATACCCCCAATAAACGTCAGTTGAGGATACGTGAAGAGAGGGAGAGAACATCGTTTTACGTTCATTAGCAATTAGATTGAGAGATCCGAGAGCTCAATACTTTTCTATTGTTCCTAACCAGTTAGATTTACTTGTATTTTCCATTGATTCATTTGTTATTATATTTCCATTCTCGTTATGCTATTTTTTGCTCATTTTCGTTCATAGTTCTCGGGACTCCGAATTCAGAACAATTTAACCCTCAACAATCATAAAAAAAAAAAAAAAAAAAAAAACAAAGTCAGGATCTACTCACCGATGATGATCAAATGGGTCAGGATCAACTCAATTTTCTTTATTTATTTATTTCAAATTGTTCAATTAATTATAATACTTAAATATTCATTTTAAATAAAAATATCAACATCATTGCACAAATAATTGTCAGATTTGATTGTTAATCAAAATAAATTATCAAAAAATGTACTTTGGAACATTTTTTAAGATATATATTTATGAAAGAGGACATTTTTATTACATAGTTAATATAAAAAAAATGCATTTTTAAATATTAAAACATGTATTAACGTTATAGTAAGTCAAGAAACACTATAGAAAAGTGTTTTTTTTTTACGATAGAAACTGTAGACAAATTGGGATAAGGGGTATCGATATTGGACCTACATATGTAGGGAAGTGGGCACTACTAGGCTCGAGGCTCTATCTATATTTCCTATGTAGGGTAATTTTGTCATTCCATTAGGACATACTAACTTGATAAAATATTTGGTATTTGTGATATTATTAGCTTAATATATGGGAGCTTTAACTGCCATTAATATTATTACCAAGATGATATTAAGCTCCCATATATTAATGGCAGTTTAGTCTATCCAAATATTCGTTTTAATATTACTAAAGAATATGGAGTTGGGTCGTATAGATCGAAGCAACTGCCTGCACTACAATTTACAAAGCGCCTCACACAACGGCAAGCCAACTATATCTATAAATAAATAAGATTCAGACACACGTTATTTCGGAAAAAATGGTTGAGTTTCAATGGATTATCGGATCTCTTCTCTCTCTAGTCTTGTTATGGTGTACTAAAAAAATATTTCTCAACTCTTCAGCAGGCCGGTCTACAAGGTGTTCAAGAAGCTGCTCTACGACTGCAAAGACGTTGCAGCCGCGCCATACGGTGAATACTGGAGGAAGATGAAGAGCATTCTCGTTGTCCAACTGCTGAGCAGCAAAAACTCTATCAGGGAGGAAGAAACCGCCATCTTCGTGAAGAAGATCCAAGAATCTGAGAGTCGGCCCGTGAATTTGAGTGAGCTGAGTAACGGTGGGATCGGGAAATCAGTTTTTGGGAGGAAATACGGTGATCAGTCGGAAAATGGGAGGAGATTTCTGCTGGTGTTGCAGGAGTTCATGGAATTGCTGGGGAGCTTTCCGATTGGAGAGTTTAATATGTTAGAAATTTAAATCCTCAAATAATTAGGGTTTAAATCAATCCAGATTAATGCCCTAATTATAACTCTATGATAATAAACTGAGAATTCATTAACGCGGAAGCACTAACCTGAAGCCATAATTGAAGATCTTGAATCGCAGTTGAATTACAGTTGATCTTCCAAGAATACGGAATACCTCTTGAATGTCTTCTTTGATGGGGAAAAGAAAACTGAAGTACGTTCCGTTTCTTGGGGACCAAACTGAATTTATAATTGATTTAATGAATCAATTATCTGATATTTACGATTTGACCCCTCACCAAATCACAAATATATCTTTAAATAATACATTAATTATAATAGCAATATACATTAGACATTATATATATATATTTGTCCAAATAAAAGATTTAATCCAAAATTAAATCTTACAATCTCCCACTTGGACAATATATATATCCTGATAAATGTATAACTTTATGAGCTCCAAACTTGCTATTATACTGTATGTATTTCTGTAACAATCTCGTCCATCAATTATGCTCGTATGGGATCAAAGAAGTTTTCATCAAACTATTTATGACTAGACTCATCAGTGGTCACAAATACAAACATAGCCAAATGATATAGATCAACTGTATTGGTAATCATATGCAACATTAAACCGGACGTGCATAATACCAACTGGTCCTCCTTAAACTTAATGTGGTCAGAGGCAGAGTCATAAACTGAATACTTTATTCTGATCAGAAAATTCAAATACTGAAGGGTCTGAACATAAACATAAAGCATTAACAAACTCCCACTAAACCTTAATATCATCAACAACAATAACACCCACATAAACATAAAGCATTAACAAACTCATGAAAGACCATGGGTGGTAAAACTTTAGTAAACGGATCCGTTATTTTGGAGTTTGTCCTACTGTATGGATACTTGTCCACTCTGCACTCTTACTTTCACAACAAGTAACCTTATGTCAATATTCATTGAATCTTGTTGTTCTTTGAATATAGTACTACTAATTTATTGTCACAAAATTACTTGAGTGGTCTTTCCAAATTTCCTGAATACGCAGCCCAGTGACAATTTCGCAACTATATTCCCTGATTTGTGTCTCATAGCAACCTACAAATTCTGCTGCCATAGTGGAAGAAACTACAAGTGTTCGTACAACACTTTTCCATAATATAGCTCTTCCAGCTAACCTGATAGATATATTATGAAGTAGACTTTATGCTATTTTGACACCAAACGAAATCAAAATTCGAATACCTTATGACCTCCAAAAGTATCTGATTTCTCATAAGTGAACATGTAGTCTTTTGTTCTTTGAACATACCTTATAACCCTTTGGCTGCTATTAAATGATCCATATAAGGGTTGCTTAAGTGTCTGCCTAACATCCCAACAATGTACACAATATCCAGATGCATACATACTTGAGCATACATCAGATTCCCAACAGTAGAAGAATAGAGAATCTTTTGTATTTCCTTAATTACAAGAATACTTTTCGGGCATTTGCTTAATATCGAATTTGTCACCTTTAGCAACAAGGGGTGCCATTTAGTCTTAACAAAATCTTACTCCCACAGACCTTTTGATACACACAATCATCCACAATATTCATCTAAAAACCAAATGAGACAATAGCTTAATGAGATTTGTGGTACAACTGACGAGAGGCTTGCTTGAGTCCGTAGATGGATTTCTTTAGTTTGCAAACCATATTCTTTGAGTCTCCTGATTCAAAGTTTTCTGGTTGCACCATAATTATTTCGTCAATGTTTCCATTGAGAAACACATCCTTAACATCTATCTATGTAACTCAAGATCAAAACATGCAATAAGTGTCAAGATTATCCTTAGTGACACTTGTTCTTGAGGTTATTGAGTTTGTCAAATATTGTTTTGTTGAGACAATATATATGAATTTATTTTCCCCCCAAACTCAATATCCTCAAAGAACGCCGTAGTTCTCCCCTCAAAATATTCCTTAATGTGGGATCATAAAACTTTGTAACCCCTAGATCGCTCTGAGTAACCAACTGAATAGCTGCTCACTATTTTGGAGTCCGATTTATTTTCTTGTGGCCTGTAAGGCCTAAACTAATTTGGACATCCCCAAATATACAAATATTTGGCAGCTGCTTTAATTGGTACTCTATTGAGAATGTATGCTGCTATCTTTAGTGCATCTCCCTAGAGAGACTCTAGAATGTCATTAGACACAAAACGCCAAACTATATCTTTTGATATAGGACCTAATCGTTAGTGCCATAATGACGCTGAATTTCCCGTATTTAATTTTCACTTAGTACCACATAATTTAGTTTGCAAGATTTCATTATAAATTGCAATTGTTTTAGCAAATAAAGGTTGTCACAAAATTAAATAACCGACTCAATAATATTTGAATTCAAAGACAAACTGAACTGATTGTTTCCAAATGAACAAAAATAATCAAAATTGTTCAATAAAGAAACATAAACCAAATTCTGTCAAAAAGACAGTACACCAAAATGTCTTTCAAATTCAAATAAAAATAGTCCCTAATGACAACCTAAAAATGCCCAATTGCTTCCAAATCTACCGATTTTCCATCGCCCATAAGGATGCTTCTTTCATCATCAGTTGGCTTTCGGTAGCTCAGGCAACCTTGCATAGAAACACTTAAGTGAGTAGAGACACCAAAATCTATCCACCAAGTGTTTCTAAGTACTTAAGTTAAATTAACCCTAGAACAAACCAAATTAAGAAAAGTACCTTTCTTTACACGCCAAGCGTGGTATTTGGTACAATCCTTCTTCAAATGTCCAGGTTTACCACAAAAGAAACAACCCGGAAGAGTTTGTTGTTGTTTCTTTTGAACTGGACCTTCAGCAGCTTCATTCTCAATCTTTCTTTTCTTGCCCTTATCTTTAGAGGTACCAACATAATGAGCACTTTCTGTTTTATCTTGCTTCAACCTTTCTTCCTCTTGAACACAATGAGAAATGAGCTCATTAAGAGACCATTTCTCCTTTTGACAATTATAACTAATTTTAAATTGGTTAAACTGTGCAGGAAGCGAAAACAAAACCATAAGAACGAGCAATTCCTCAGAAATCTCAATCTTAAGTGCCTTAAGTTTTGAAGCAATATGAAACATTTTCATAATGTACTCCCTTACGTTTCCTTGACCCTGATACTTCATAGACATCAGAGATGTCAAAAGAGAAGTCATTTCAACCCTATCGTTTTTAGCAAAACGTTTCTCAATTTCGTCAAGGAAACTTTTAGCCTTAGTGATTTCTTCAGAATTAGGACCTCTAAAGGCATTCGGAATGCTGTGCTTCATAATCATCAGACTCATGTGATTAGAACGCTCCCACCTCTCAAATTCCCTTTTTGCATCAAGGGTGTTGTCCGCAGTAAGAGGTGCAGGTTGTTCTTCCCTTAGTGCAAGGTCCAATTCCATACAACCCAGCACAATCAATAATGCCTTTTCCATTCCTCAAAATTAGTCCCATTAAGCATGGGTACCGAATTGATGTTAGCAGATATTGTGGCAGCAGAAGGTGGATTAACTGAAGATAGAATAAAAGATACAAATCACATCCAAATCCATAATCCCATCTCAAGATACCAAGCACAACATTAATATTATATCTTTGGATAGTAATATTAACTGTAAGCGGTACTCTTGTCCGTAGCAATCAAATCTTGACAATAAGTTATGTCAAACAGTAATCCATCTTTGGACAGATATCCTGCTCACATTAATGATTCCTCACAATTGGCACAGATTTATCACCACAGGTATGTATGTAATCCGGCCAAATATTAATTTACCTTTGGGCCAATTAATAAACGCATGGAATTACAAACACACAATTATCCTTATATATTCAGATAAATTAACCTACACAATAGAGGTCACTTTGGCGACATATTTGTTTCGATTAATTTACCCAAATAAACTTAAATACCTTAGTCATGTTATATAACATGTAAATCCAAAGACCGAATTGATAAGGATTATAAAATCCAATATCCCAAAATATTATTATTGGAAATCATAAATATCCAAATAGAGATAATAATATCTCAACTAAATCTTTTCCAATAACAAAATCAAATAACTTAACTAATTGAAATAAAATAAATATCTCAAAATAATTTAACTAAACCAAAAGTGATAACGACGTGATTATCACACCTTAATTCCATAAGTCTTGAATTTTCATGATCAAATTTCAGAAATATAATCATGATACCCAATCCAAAATTATCATGAAACTCAATTAACTCATAAAGATAATAATATACCACAAATTATTATCATGCCCAGCAATTCCAAATTGACGAAAATAATAATTATGTTGAAGCCTTAAATCATAATAAAAACCAAAAAAAAAAAAAAACTTAAGTTTTACAACTCAAAGTTATGCACGCATATATGTGACATAGATCTTGATGGAATCACAAAATCAAAACCACAACTTCAATAGTAGTATTCACGCAGAGGCCAATAAATGTAAATACAGGATCCTTATTAATTTATCAAATATACATGCGTTGAACCTAATAGCTTAAAAACATAATTTCTGAAATTGTATTGCTCAGCGTGAAACAAAGTTTTAAGTCAAGGCCAATTTTAGGAAATAAATGGCGAATCACACATATGAGTTGCCATAATTTTTCAATCCCAAAATCAATGGCAGAGGCCATGAATCAAAAATTAAAAAATCGAATTCAAAGATTCAACCAAATAAATAATCAGATCTCAGAGAATCATCAATAGTGTGGCTCTGATACCACTTGTTAGAAATTTAAATCCTCAAATAATTAGGGTTTAAACCAATCCAGATTAATGCCCTAATTATAACTCTATGATAATAAACTGAGAATTCATTAACGCGGAAGCACTAACCTGAAGCCATAATTGAAGATCTTGAATCGCAGTTGAATACAGTTGATCTTCCAAGAATACGGAATACCTCTTGAATGTCTTCTTTGATGGGGAAAAGAAAACTGAAGTACGTTCCGTTTCTTGGGGACCAGACTGAATTTATAATTGATTTAATGAATCAATTATCTGATATTTACGATTTGACCCCTCACCAAATCATAAATATATCTTTAAATAATACATTAATTATAATAGCAATATACATTAGATATTATATATATATATTTGTCCAAATAAAAGATTTAATCCAAAATTAAATCTTACATAATATTCCGTGGTTGAGTTGGATTAGTCGTGTTAATGGATTTGATGGGAGACTGGATCGGGTTGCAAAGGAGATGGATGAAACTTTGGAGAGAGTGATTCTAGAACACATGGAGCTTGCTCAAATGGGAGAGATTGGAGAGAATATCTTGGATAATTTGATCGACATTTACAATGGAAACAACGATGATCTCTCCATTGACCGTGATGGCATCAAGCCAATGATCCTGGTATGTGTACATAGTTACATTATACTATCTTTCAAGTTTCACCATCAATTACTACACACTTTGACTGATCATATATACAAAATATGGATGCATTTATATTATGTTTTCTATATAATATTCTACAGGATATATTTGTGGGTGCTACAGACACGACATTCGCATTTTTGGAATGGGTAATGACAGAACTCTTCCTTATCTTTCCATATTTTTGTTTAACATGAATACGTGTAGGTAATCCTTTATTCAGATTTTAGGGTTTATGTGATTGTCCTGGGTGCATGTTTAGGTAATTAAATCGATCAATATTTTAAATTGGTATATCAATTATTGTGCCTTTTTGTAATCTGATTAAATTGGCCATTTGATTAGGTTTTCATAATTAATTAATTTGAGACTGAGAAGTGAAAATTGATTAATGGATTTAAGAATTGATAATATGGATTTTTTAATTGTGTCTGAGAAGAGGAAATTAATCCATAGGAATAAATCTGATGTTTTTGGGAGTTGTTAATTTCCCTAGAGACCGAAAGGATATAGGAAATTGACAATCTACTTTATGAATTGCCAAACCCTGGAATTTGTAATATTTTTCTGATGTTCCACCTAAATCTTTATTTTAAATTGATCGATGGAATTTCCTTATATACTATCCTTGACATGAACTTGCCCTGGAATCTGATCTTTTCCCAAGTGTCTTAAAACCCAATTTTAAATTCCTGCTTTAATTTAATTTTCTTGCAAAAATTAGTTTTAATTTCAAAACCCCTTCAAATTTCTATTTACCTAGACAACAAACCGAAAACAAATGTTTCAGTACATGAGATGTTCGCTTCTACAATCTCCGTGGGATCGATAATTTAAACTTGTCACTACTCTATAAGTATCATTAAAAAAATAGTGATTAGACACCCCACAGTGATGGAAAAGTTGAACCATGAAGTAAGAGGAATCGTTCAACACAAACGCGACATTAGCGATGATGACATAGAAAAATGCATTATTTGAAAGCAGTAATGAAAGAAATATTTCATCGTCATCCACCACTCCCATTACTTACTCCTAGAATGGCAAGGGAAGATGTGCAAATCAAAGGCTACGACGTTTCTGCTGGAACAGTGGTGATGATCAACGTGTGGGCCATAGGCAGGGACCCTGTCTCATGGGATGAACCAGAGAAGTTCAAGCCAGAGCAATTCTTGAATTCTTCGATGAACTACAACAGCCAGGATTTTGAGTTCATCCCTTTCGGATCTGGACGCAGGAGATGCCCGGGAATCACATTTGGTCTTGGTACTATCGAGCTTCTGCAAGCAAATCTGGTGCAGAAAAATGTTGAAAGATATTTGAAACACAAATGCAGTCCAAACTACTCCATATCACACGAAGTCAATAGCCCCCCTCAAGATGGAGGTGGTGGAGATCCACCACACCCATCTTGCACAGTAGACGACGGAAGCGAGGATCAGTAAGAAGTTTGGTGAACAGGTCGGCGAGTTGAATATCACTGCTCACATGAGTGGGATGTAGAAAACCTTCTTGGTACAGGGTACGAACATGATGGCAATCAAGCTCAATGTGCTTGGTACGCTCGTGGAAGACATGATTTTTGGTAATCTGGAGAGCAGCAAGATTGTCACAATAGAGAGTGAACGGCGGTGGACAAGAAATGTGGAGATCACTCAGCATGTAAGATAACCACTTAAGTTCCTTGGCAGTAGAGCTGAGGGCGCGATATTCAGCTTCCGCACTGGACAAAGCAAGTGTGGTTTGCTTCTTACACCTCCATGAGATGAGAGACCGAAAAAAAATACAAAAACCTGTAAGAGAGCGGCGAGATGTCTTACATGTACCCCAATCAGCATCGGAGTAGCTGACTAATGTCATAGGGTTATCAGCTGCCAAAAATAAGTCATGGGATGGTGTGGATCTCAAATAGCGAATAACATGGATGGCACTCTCCCAATGAATTTGTCGAGGAGCACCAACATATTGACCGAGCTGTTGAGTAGTGTAGGCAAGATCAGGGCGTGTCATGCCAAGGTACAAGAGCTGATCAACAAGCTTGCGGCATCGTTTAACTTCGTCAAACATAGGTGAATCAGTAGAAGTGAGATCAACCCCCAAAGGTAAGGGAGTAGAAGCAGAGCAACATCCAAGCAGCCCAACCTGATCAACAATATCGAGGATGTATTTACGTTGACAAATATAAAGACCAGTGTCACCGCGAGCCAATTCCACTCCCAAAAAGTAGCGGGCTTTTCTAAGATCCTTGATGGTAAATTTGTTGTGCAAATAAGCTTTCAGAGAAGCTATGGCGTCCATATCAGAACCAACCAGTAACACATCATCTACATAAACCAAGAGTGCAAGTTTAGAGGTGGTAGAGTTACTAATGAATAGGCAGGGATCATGCGGTGACTGTGTTAAACCAAACTGTAACAAAGATCGTGTGAATTCAGCGTTTCACTCACGAGAAGCTTGTTTCAAGCCGTAGAGACTTCGAACCAACTTGCACACTTTCCCATCTGTCGCCTCATGATAACCCTGTGGAGGGTGCATGTAAATATCCTCAGATAAGAACCATGGAGGAAAGCATTTTTGATGTCAATTTGATGAATAAACCAACCATGAGAAACAGCTATGGTGAGTAACAAACGTACGGTTACATGCTTAGCTACTGGTGAGAAAACCTCATCATAATCAAGGTCGTATTGTTGTTTAAAACCCTTAGCCACTAACCTAGCTTTAAACCTTTCTACAGATCCTTTAGTTTAATCTTATACACCCATTTCGAATCAATAGCTTACTTTCTTTCAGGTTAGTCTGTAATTACCTAAGTTCCATTTGATTTAAGAGCAGCTAATCCAGCATTCATAGCTTCGATCCATTCTACATACTTACATGCTTCACTATAGGATTGAGGTTCCTTAAGTTCAGTTACATGAACTAAGTAACTCACGAAAGAAGGTGTAAAGGAAGGTGAAACAGTGTAGGGAAAAGTATTGGGAGTAAAGGAAGATACCTCTTGTGAAGCTGTGAGAGATAATTGATCTAGGCTGGGAGCAATGAAATCATTAGTCCAAGCAGGGGGTTTGATGACCCGTTTTCCTCGATTCAAAGCAACACAATCTGCAGGGGAAATGGAAAAAGCATTAGAAGAATCAGCAGGAATAGTATCTGAGGTGGGAGTATGAATATTAGCAGGAGAAGATGATGTAGATTGTGTGAGAGTATCTGTAGGTGCAGGCTGAAGAGGTGTGGGAGGAGAAGATATAGGTGTAGAAAAAGGAGGTGCATTAGCTGTGGGTGAAGATGTAGGAGATGTGAAATGAATGGAAGTATCAGCTGGGTGCAAAAGAATTTCAGAACCAGGTGTATTGAGGGTAGGAGAAATATTTGAAGGAATTGTTGTGTGGTAAGGAAAGATGTGTTGATAGAATTGACATCTCTACTGTAAAACACTTGTTGATTATGCACATCAAAAAGTGTATAGCCTCTCTTACCCGTTGCCATACCAAGAGAAACACAAGTGAAGCTCCAATCATCAAATTTCTACCTTCCAGGAGCAATGTTAGCAGCATAACACTGGCAACCAAAAGGAACAAATTCATCAATATTAACTTCCTTGTTAAACAAAACTGCATAAGGACTTCTCCAGTTGAGATGAGCTGCAGGTATTCTGTTCAATATCCATGTAGCATGTAATAAAGAGTACGGTCAAAGATGATGTGGTAGCTTGCTTTGAGACATTAAAGCACGGGCAGTTTGCAAAAGAGTCCTGTGCTTTCTTTCAACTACCCCATTCTGTTGGGGAGTATAGCTACATGTAGTGTGGTGTATAATCCCAAGTTCCGTGAACAAATCATCCATTCTTTTGTTAATAAACTCGCTCCCATTATCAGTTCTCACCTTTTTAACCTTCAAGTTGAATTGAGTTTCTACCATTTTGAGAAAACCCTGTGATAAGCTCGTTTTCTACTCACTTATCGCATCGTTTTCTCTTTTTTTTTAATTCATTTTAGTTTGTTTTCTTGAATAAACTGAGCATGAGTATATATTAGAGGGTGTTATGCTTGTCATGGTAAGATTTCGTAGGTTTTAGGTCAAATCCAATGGAAACTCGTACCGGAAGCAGCAGATGTTCAAATAAATAGTCACGAATTCTTTCACATATGGAATCTGAGCTAATGGAGCATGGCATTTGAAATATCTTTAAGTTAGCTTTCCAATGCAACTGGAATCGGGTCAATCAGAGTTTGAGAGTGAAAGTTATGGCCAAAACCGTGAGACTGCGCAAAAGGGTCAAAAGTGGCGAAAATGGTCTCTGTTTCGACCGAGTTGAAGGCCATCTTGACCGGGGCAGATCCATCTCGACCGTGGCAAGGGTCATCTCGACCGGGGCGAACTGTTTTGGCGAGATTTTGCGAGATTTTCGCATATTTTGGGCGAGAATTGCTTGGGATTCAAGTTACACATCAATTTGGAAGCAATGAAGACCCCAAAAGGGAAGTTTCAACCAAGAAAATCATTCCTTTTGAAGCCATCAGTTCAAGAAGAAAATTCTCAATTTCATCAATTCCTACCATCCAAGGCCTCAACCCTACTACTATATAAACTCATATTTAGCTCAGAATTTGTCACGCCTGATAAACACTCATTCTGTGCATTTTATTGATATATTTATGCTTAGA
>JAPKLW010000826.1:260502-306565 GCA_026898455.1 Plectranthus barbatus | reverse complement strand
TGGTCTGTGCACTTGCAGTTATAGCGTGTTGAAAAATACGCTATCAACGCCCCCAAACCGGGCCTATGCGACAGTCCCACGTGCGGACAATGCACGCTAAGGGTTTAAACAAATTAAAAATGCTTTGACAATAATGAAGTTGAAATAGTTTGGAAATTGTTCGAGTTTAAGATAAATGATGGATTAAAAGACGGAAGCGATTTGTATAGAATAATCTAATAAGCTTTAAATATGCTTCATTGAATTTGAAGTGAACATGTCTACATGAATAGTGGATGAAGCATATCAAGATCAAAATGGATTATTTCGTACCAAGCGTGAAGAGCAACAAGACATGTACATGCACGAAAGAGGAATTCGTATAGATTCAAATAATGACCTCCACGCGGGTCTTACGCCAAGTTCAACTTGGAACAATAATACAAGTTTGCAAAGAAAGAAACAATTGGGTCTATGTATGAAGACATAGCCCGCAGCTCATGTACCGGAGTAATAATAAAGACCACGAATAGCATGCTAGATAAATATTCAACTCGATAGGGAGTTCAAACAACAATAGAAATAATGAAAAATTATTCGACTCGACTCAATCAATGTTTCGAAGGAATTTCAAAGAGACATGCCTCAAAGTATCAAATAAGAATGTAAATATATAAGAAAGTCTCGAAACAACTTTACATTCTCAATAAGTCCACACAATTATCTTCACGACCATCCCCCTTGCCACAACGCCACCGCCACCTCGTCACCTGTTACCTGCATGTGGGAAAAACACACACAGGGGCTGAGTACTCCGCGTACCCAGTGTTCACGGTGTCCCGAAAATAGAATACATATATATTATGGAAACGCACCGTATCACACATGCATAACACAAGGGTTTTATTGAAAAGGACTTGTGAATGCACAAAACGTTTTACCTCACAAGGGCATGCCCACTCATTTTATGGCACCATACAATCGTCGTCCCATCATTCACATCACCAACAATTCATCATATCATCATATAATTCACATAAGGGTAAGATGGGAGTGGCCGCTCGCCATCTACCCGGTAAGGAAATCAGAGTCCTTACCTGACCGGTAGTCTTATTACTATCCGGGCTAATGCATTAGACTTACAATACCACGGGGGTAGCTAATCCCCGATCCAGCACATCTCCAATATCATTCATAATCATCACCAACATCAACAACATCAATTATCAATTGCAAAGGTGCCAAAACAGTTATACGGTGCTCCATAGTTTAAAACAAAAACACTTTTATTTTATTTGAAAACATTTGCGAAAACTCATTTGTAGGATAAAGTAGTGCCCACCTTAATTTTGAAGGGGTGTTCGATTCACTTGATTCTCCTAGGGGATGCTTCTTTGCCACAATCACCAACACCTAGATTATAACACTAAATTACTAGGTGTGTTCATTTAATTTCATGCATGTTTCACATAAGTGATTATCCACCTAATTCATCTAGCATGCTTCAAGTAGTTGTTTCATACTTAGGCTCCACATATAATCATGCTTGCTAAGATTTATTTAACAAGTAGGCTTGTATATATCATGCTCTTGCAATTTAATCAACATGCTTGATAATTATGTAACAAGTACCATATGAGTTCCTCTAGGATTCCTTGACCATTTACATGCTTATAGACTCACCATATAATTTCTTGTGGCTTTTCAGACTTGTTTTAAAGGTGTGTGCAATGAGACTCTCTAACATATCTAGGTCCTATAATTAAATGCATATAATTGATTGTTAATTATGTAAAACAAATTTGAAACAAATCTTTATTTCTGAAAATGAGTTAATGTAGTTTAAGAAAATAATTGGATGCAATTTAGAAGTACTTTACGACCTTGAACCTAAAAGACTCCTATTTATACATTCTAGATAATGTCATTTTCAAAACAATGCCGAATGAAATATACATGGAATTAAGACATGAAATTTTACATGAAGAAACTAGATATTTGAATGAGTATGCTTCAATTGACGGTTTATAAAAATCATTTTTCCTTTGGGAGATATGGGCTGGGGGAGATCAGATTTCCTGAACGTTTTTACTACGGTCTGAAAACAGGGTGCAACTTCAGAAATTGATTGTGACTAAAATACACATAATAATGACTTAGAAATTAATATGCAAGCTTTAGGATGTGTCTACGACCTATAAATAAATTTGGAGAATTTTATGAAATGTCTAAGTGCAGTTTTCGAAATCATTTTCAAAATGGGACACAGAATGACACATAGTTTTGCAAGGTGCATAACTTTCGAAACGCATAACATTTTCACATGAAACCAAAACCAAAATCTTCCTAACACATTTAAGTCTAACATATTTAAATTTCAGATTAATTGAAAATCATATAGCAGATCTTACACACGAATGAAAACAGGGGTACTGTTCTGAAATTCTTACTAAGTAGTAGATTTTACCAAAACCAAAGCGTGTCTTCTCCTAATTTTCATTTATTCCTAGGTTCATGTACATGGATGAAACTTGTCATACAAAATCAACACAATGTCTATGATTTTTCCATAATTATTAGAATTATTTCTACAAGGGTTATATATTTTTCTTAAGCATTCAAACATATTCTGCCTTAGTTTTGCCACATGAAATTGCAGAGGTCATATCTCGCAAACCACAAAACCTTTTTAAGAAATTCCAGATCCTACATCTTTCTAACTCAATTTAGTATTACATAATTAAATTGCAGGGCATTAAAAGATCGTTTGAGACCTCTGCCGAACAAGAACAGACACGGCAGGGCAGGGTATGATTTCCAGATTTCGCATACTTCATCCCAATTACTCATGTTCGTTTTTAAATCACTCCTTTACACTTATGAACACCAAAATCAGACCCCAACATGCTTCATAAATCATAACACAATCATGGGTATGCATATATCTCATCCTAGATCAATCATTTAAAAGCATAATCAAGCTCTAGCACTACCAAGCATACACATATCTCAATCACAAACATATCTTGGCCAATCTTCAACCAAAAGACTTCAAATTCAAAATGGGGCTTCTTGATCTTACATGCAATTTCACAAACACCTTAAAGACACTAAATGAAAGATAGGAAAGGGGTTACTTGAAGAGTAAATTTTCAGATTTGGGCAAGGGTTAGGAATCGACTTTGCAGTCCTCGCCTAGCTCGATTCTTCGTATATTTGAGCTCCTCTCCTTGAGTAGCTTCCAAATCTTTAAACTCTAGCCCGATTCGAGGAGGGGTCGATTCCAATGTGTCTCGGATGAGAGGGCTTTTGGTACCAATAGAAAGAGGAAGGTGAGGGGATTCCGAATATGAAGTTTTTGAAGTGGTTCGAGCGTTTGGGGAGGAGAAGAGGAAGAGAGAAGGGGCTGCACCTTCAATGGTGGTTTTGATGTGTTGGAGAAGAAAGAGTCGTAGGGGAGGGGAGAGAGTCGATCGAAGGAGAGAGAAAGAATTTAGAAGGGAAAAAGGGGTTTAATGAAATAAAATAGGGTGGAACAATTTTAATCTAATTATTCCATTTAATTTGATGTTTACTAAATTATCCTCCCTTAAAATATCATTCATGCCTTTCATAAATTCTAGGATGGTAATTTCCCTTTTTAATTACTTACTCTTTAATTTAATTGTTTCCTACTTTGGGTTATAAATCTCAATTTAATCAAATCATTCCATTCCAAAATAATCAATTAAATTTATAATCATTCCAAACCAAATAAATCAAGATGGCCGATAATAAATAAATATCGGAGCCAAGAAATTCATTCCGGTATTTTCCCTCGGAATTAACTCATCAATGATTGTTTGCAACATCCCCACAAGATATATACATTTCCATAATTCTTCCCAAATAATTTATCATACAAAATTGAGAATTTAAATCCCAATATACTATTTAATTAACTAGACGATCGGAAATTGTGAGAAGACTATTTAATTATCTTCTCAATAATTTATTTGTAATCGCATACGATTTAATTTATAATCGCGAGAGGAATCATAATGTTTCACTTGAGATAATAGTAATTAATTAAATAGGATATCTCCTATTGAGATTTGTTCTTGTAAAAAAAAAAAGGTCGGATTTTCGGGGGCGTTACAGAATTAGGGTTGTTAATTTTTGGAGTTGATTTTCCTTTGAGTTTTACTTTAATTTTCTATTTTCACTTTAAGTTTTTGAAAATTCCTCTTTAGTTTTTGTTAAACCTTTATTGTTTTTAATGCAATATTTAATTTTCCCTGAAATGTTTATTTTCAATATGTTAGGCTAGAACCCTAAACAGGTTCTAGGGTTTCTCCATCTGTGATGCATGTTTTGATTCAATAATTCAAACCCTTTAAACTGTTTTAAATCCTATGTTTTGTTTTAAGTCTATTCTCATCGAAGGATCGAGAGATGAAGATTGAGGTAGGTTGCAGTTATTAATCGAAGTACCGAGAGGTGAAGGTTAGTAATAGGAAGTTAGGGTTTAATACTTTTGATTATCTGTCCGACCAAGAAGATTTCAATTGTAGGATTAATCTGAATTTTTATGAAATTAATTAACTGTGTTTTTTAGACCGAGAGGAGATAATCACTAGTTGATAATTTAGGATTTGATTGCCCGACCAAGGAATTGATTCCACACTAACAAATTTTCCACCAAAACATCTTTTTTGGGTTTGAATATTTGTTTCTTGCATGTTGATCAGATTGATAAATTTCCCTAGAATATGTGCTTTTTAATATTTGAATTTTATCTCTTAAATTACTTGCTTTGAAAACCCCAAAACCCTTAAATTGATTTGCCCAAACAAAGGTTTTGAAAACTATATTCAGTACATGATTTTCCCTCGTTGCACTATCCATGTGGGTTCGACAACCTCTGGGTTATTATAAATTTATTTGCTCTGTGCTATAATCTGTATGCAGGATTTTGCATCGATCACCGTGCACCAATCATGTCACTTGTTGTTTTGAATTTAAGAGAAATATCCATGTACATCGGCTAAAATCTTCCACAATGGTCAACATATAGGCAGTATTTGTGATGGAATCTGCCTTATATGGGCCCCATAGGTCCATGTGTATGAGATCAAAGGTTGTATCTGATTTGTTTCCTTGAGAAGGAAAGGAATTTCTAGGTTGCTTAGCCATATGACACACCTTACAGGCTGCAATTGTTTCACAAACCTCAGAAGTAAATAGTTGTTGAATCTTAGGCATATACTTCATTGTAGTAAGTGAAGCATGGCATCGTATGCCAATCCAGAGCTGAATACCCCTGCGCATTATTAACAGCATTCACATGCCTAGAAGTGGGAGAGGAAAGAATATAAATCTTGCCCAGCATCCTTCCTAATCCCAGTACATGATCAACACCCTTTCTCTGAATAAGGCAATGTTAATCAGTGAATGTACACCTCACATTCATGTCTGAGATGAGTTGTGCAATAGAGATAAGATTGTGTGTGAAGGTAGGAGCATGTAAAACTTTTTTTAAACACAATTCATCAGATAAGACTGCCTGCCGTGCTGATTGTATCCAAGTTGTGCTCCCATCGGGCAAATGAGTCATTTGTGGGGTATCCAAAACCACAATATTGTGTAAGAGTGTTTCATTGCAACAAATATGAACACTAGCCCCAGAGTCTAAAAAACAATGGTCTTGATTATCCAAACCAGGAACACCAAATATGTAATGAGTGTCAAAATTACTGAAAGGATCACTTGCAACATTTTCATGAGTAAGGAGGTTAACCTTTTCATCATCCACCTTTAATTTTCGAAGACATTTAGCAACTTTTTCTTAAAAATTTTTGTCTTTATCAGCAGCAGGATCCATGGAGGATTTAGCTTCATCTTGATTAACATGAAAAGCTTGTTCTGTTCCCTTTCTCTCCTTATATCCTTTGAACCAATCAGGATAACCATGCAGTTTGAAGCACTCCTTTGCTTCGTGACCGGTTCCACCACAGTGACTACACTTTAATCTTCTCCTTTCTTCTCTACTCATCCAAGGTTTGGAAGAACCATCTCCTGGTTTTTTAGCTTGGTTGAAATTCTGTGGCGGACGTTTGAAAGTGTACATATCCATGTCACTTGTTAAGACTTGCTGAGAAGCAACCTGTTTCTGATCTTCATCTTGAAGTATCATGGAGTAAACTTTGCTAACACTAGGTAGATGAGCCAATAACAAAATCTGACTCCTAACAGCATCAAATGAATCATTGAGGCCCAAGAGGAATTTCATACTTTTCTTCATGTCTTCTATTTTACTCATAGCTCCACACGCACAGACATGATCAAATTGAGCAGTAAAGAGATTGATTTCATCCCAAATAGCATTAAGAGAATTAAAATAATGCATAACAGAATGAGAGCCTTGAACACAATTTGCAAGCTCACGTTCAAGTTGGTACAACTTAGGGCCACTACATCTTTCAAAACGGGAAACTATCTCCAACCACAACCTAGCCGCATTATCTATGTATTGAAATGTTGTAGCTAGATCCTTAGATACAGAATTCAAAATCCAGCTGCAGACAAAATAATTCGCCTTGATCCAGGAATTGTAAATAGGAGAATTCCCAGGGGGTTCAGGAAAGCTACCCTCAATGAAAGGAAGCTTGTTCCGGCCACTCAGCGCACGTTTGATTGATCGACTCCAAGTGAAAAAGTTGTTCCCCGTCAACACAATAAGAACGAGCTGCAAAGTAGTCTGATCAGTTGGTTGTATAGAGAGAATATCTTGTATTCCCCATGGGTCTAGAGGATTCGTCATGGGTTCACGATCGCCGATGTCCCCGATCGAAGAATTGGAAATCTGATCTCCAGCTGCAGATAAATCACCTTGCTCTGCAAGTATATGACGCCATGATTCTTTCTGTTTTTGTTTTTGTTTACGATTTCTACCCATAAATCAAGGATAGAACCTGGCTATAGATACCATGTTGAAAGATATTTGAAACGCAAAAATGGCGAAGGGAAAATTTCACTCATTCATTCATTGCAGCTCATGCTAGGTACAGATTATTTAACAAATTGAAAAAAAAAAAAAGAGAGAGAGAAGCTCAACCTCCTCACATGCTAGACACGTGAAACATAACAACTTAAAAACGGGAAAAAAATAATAAAAACGCAATAGCAACTTTATTGACTCTAAAACAAGAAACCAACGAAATAAAACTGCAAGCTCCTCTCCATTCTGCCATGCATACGAGCACATCTTCATGAACGAGCTGCAGCCCATACTACTCCATATCACACGAAGTCAACAGGAAATTGCCTGATGGGGTTGAAGGAGAAGATCTGGATATGAATGAGACCGCTGGAGTTACAGCCCATAGAGTTGTTCCTCTTCTTGCAGTCGCCTCTCCTAGTAAATATTGTCATAAACTAGTTTGAGTTACGAAAACTAGTTATATGCTTGTGGTTTTTACGATGAATAAAATTGTAGTTGATATAGGCGAAGCAATGAATGGTTCAAACTATCAATAAAAAAGTTCACATCCATGTGTATCCCAAACTATGCATATTTTCTAGATAAAAATATCAATAATAAAAGATCCAATCCATGTTATTCTGAAGAGCAAGATTGTATTCATGTAGTTTACTCTCGAGAATCTTGTTTGATTATTCTTGAATGAAGAGAACACCGCAGTCAATCATGTGATTATGTTTACTAAGGGTGATGAATATTGATAGATTAATTATTTTCTAAAGCATATTTATAATATTATATTGCTTTTAGAAAAATATATATTGCATTTGCATCTCATAAGATCGAGAACAGGATAGGTTTCGCTTACCACCTATCTTGCTTTCATTGAATGTGATTCATTTAATTAAAAAATTATACGCTCGAAAGTCGTTGCCGCCACCTTGACGTAACGTCCAAATAAGAAAATCTTTCTCTAGATCACAAATATTGATTGTTGAATTAGTTGTTAATTATATTATTTTTGCAGTTTAGTTTGACCAAACTGGCCCCAATTACTGTGCCACATAACATTTCAACTCTGAAGAAGAGTACATATATATAGTAATTAATAATTACTTGTATTTAGGAGCATACTTAAATAAACTTTAGTTTTGTGCATCTTATAATTAAAAGTCGTTACCTTATTTCATTATATATATATATATAAAAGTAGACTTGTATGATCGTATGTGAACCACCTCCCAGATGAGAGATGAGAACTTCAAATCTACCATTCAATTTTTTTTTTAAGGGCTGTGATTAAATCTTGGATTAGTTTTTTTTAATTATTTAATATAGTTTATTGTTTAATTAGGGTATTTGTGGAATTCTAATTTATGGAGTTATTCATATTGTAACAAATGCCTAAATTATCGTTTTTTTTTGTTGTAACCGTTTTTGATAATGATTTTTTTGTATATATCTTTTATGTTAAATATTACAGTGTTATTTATTTTCTTGGTATATTTTTTTTGCTTTAGTCTTATATTAATTTCGATAGTTTCTCTGAAACATTACGGTTTTTTTTTTCGGTTGAAGTTAATTCATGCTATTGATTATCGTTCATTCATGGATATTTATGATGAAGGTACGTTTTTTTATTTTTATTTTTTTGTGTTTGCGTATATTGTTATATTTAGTTGTTTTGTTTTGTGGTATCTTTTTGGTTAAATTATGTGATTGTGTTATTTGTTGTTTGAATTTGGTCGAGTTTTTTTTGCGTTTCTCTTTTTTTTTTTCCCCATTCTATAAAGTAAATTCAGCCTTTTTTTTCGAATCGTTTGTGTAGTTCTTAATTTGTTTCGGCATTTTTTAATTCTGGGTTTTTTTTTCGTTGTTTTTTGAATTTTCGGGTAATATTGTGAATTTTTTGTTAGTGAAGAAAGTGCAGCACTTCCGCCTGTAAAAGTGCAGTTATAGTTATAAATATATGCATATGTTATTATTAACTTTTTTTTATTTTTTTGCATGCATGTTTGTTTTTAAATTTATTTGAATTGTTTGGTTCGTTTTTATTTTTGTTTATATTTTTTGTTTGTAATTGTTGCTTTTCGTAACATATATTTCCCTGTGTTTTGTTATATATGTTTCTATGTTTTTTTTATTATTATTTATAATATTAGTAGGTAAAATGTTGCAGATATTCCGCCTGCATAGTTGCAGTTTGATGGTGATATTAGTAAGTTGTCTGACTTTATGGCTGCGGTAGATCTTGCTGGAAAGAATGTGTCGGGTATGGAGAAGGCTGGTCCGGTGGATGATAAGAGACATATGATACAGAATTTTTATGGTGCTGAAATACCTGAAAAAGTTGATGTTCAACCTCCTGATGTTGTGAAGACAAAAGGAAGAGGTACTCGTATTATTTCAAATAAAGAGAAGGCAATTCGTGAGACGAACAAGCATCTTCGGCTTTGCAGAAAATGTAAAAAAAATGGGTACTCATGACTCGCGTAATTGTGACAAGTTTAAGGATGTTGGGAGTAGTGTTTAAATTTTTTTAGTTTTTTCTTTTTTTTCTGCGTAAATTGTAGTAACAATTTTTCCATTTTTTTATATTGTTTTGTTTTGAATTACTTTTCTGAATTTAGAGTTTTGTTTACTTAATAAATCTCATTTCGTTTAGAAATATTTTTACAGAGTTTATAATTTTGTGATGTATTGGTGTTGTGTTTTTTTTTTTTTTTTTTTTTGGTTCATGTATTACATTTGAATGTTATTTAGTTACGTTTAATATAACTAATGTTTAAAATTTGCAGTGTTTCCGCCTGCAATGGTGCAGTTATAGTTATAATATTATGCAAATATGTTATTTACGATGTATGATAGATTACTTTGGAGTCTTGTACACATTTTTTTGTAATGCAATCGGCTGTTATGTTTTACAGATATAGTTTGTATATTGTGTACATATTTTTTTTTGCAGTTATCTCGCCTGCAATTGTACAAATATAGTTTTTAATTGTTACAATAATTGTGTATTAGTAGTGTTTTTTACATAAGTTGTTTCTTTTTTTTCATATTCACTTTTTTTTTACAAAATTTCAGTCAAATTTAATGGGATATTGCGTACATAGCTTAGTATATTTTTATATCAAAAAACAAATCGACTTAAATTTTTTTTTGTTGCGTATATGGCTTCGAATATTTACATTTCTGAACATAAATTGATATAAATTTACGTTTTTCAGAAACTGCAGTTATTCTGATAGTGCAGTTATAATTTGTAATAGTTGCAGTATTTTGTTAATTTTTTTTTAATATATAATGGATGTTACATACTGAAATTCGAAACCTGTAGACAATTATATAGCTTAATCAAAATCAAAATATATTCAAAACAAATACTACTAAAATAATGTCTCCAAAACATGAATTCAATAATGTTTTTAAACCAAACCAAAATACCAAATAACATAATATAATCACAAAACAAACAGAAGTGTCTAGCCACGGTAGGTTTCCAAGTATTTCGCCATGTCAAGATTTTTGTCCTTGCAGTTTTTCTTAAAGAAGTCATGGACTATGTCAATGTACTTTTTACCCTTCTTGTTGTGCTTTGATCCGATTAAAACCTGGCACATCTCCATTCGTAAAACTTTCAGTGCGTGTTTCGATCTCTGTGGAATTCCAATGTCCCAGTTTTCAGTTGTTTCTCCTTGTAAGTTTCCATGTGACGCATGGCAAACACACCGCAGTCAACGTGGTTGGTGGAAGATCTCCATTTCATTCTGAGACGTTCTATCTTTGCATTGGCCACTACCTCTCCTCTTTCTTGATTATTGCTTTCATGTAGAAACTCAATGAATATTTTCACCTGCAATTTTTGGTACATTGATGTGTTAGTTTTTTTATTTTTATTTGTAAGTAAAAGTTTTTAGACATACAGATAAAAATAGTAGTAGATATCACTTAATATTACAGACAATCCTGTTGTGTATGTCATTGTAAAAGTTTGAGTATCGATTCCACATATTCATCAAATTAAGTACATATGTTGTTGCAAACATTCACAGATAAAAGCCTCCTATTCTACATTACATAGTTTTCAAATATTGCAATTGCATAAATTATATCTTCTTCTATTTCATTGCACATACGAAACTTGACTTCATGAGTGAACAAAAATGCTTTAAATTTCATTTAGTTAAAAAAATGACTAATGGCCATTTAAAAATCAGCATCACATTGAATAACAAAGTTTAGTTAAATACCGATCAAACAAAACATAATGTTGGACACTCATTCAAGTTAAACGCAATAATAATTTCTCCTAAAATGGAAACATATAAACACAAGAAAATACTATTTTTCAAATGAAAATACACAGTGCACGAATACCTAACTTCAATAATAAAATAAATAATCAAGCAAGTCAGAAAATTCACTATTACGAGATCATTATCTGCCACAAAAAAAAACAGAGCATGAACCAGCTAGCAAGTGATCAGAAACAACCACACACAAATTGATTGCTAAAGTCAGATTTGCTCGAGTCTTAAAGAGTGTGTAAACAGCTGTAACCATTACAAATAGCAGATGTAGTGTATTTAAATTGCAGTTATTTGTAACAAAAGTTGCATTTATGTCCTGATTGTAATATGTTGTAATATTTTGAGTAACTTTTCCACTTATTTATCAAAGTAACTACATAACTTGCCATAAAAAGTCACAGTTAAATGATTTAGAAATCACAATAGAATTCCTAATAATGTAAATAAGCAAGTGATCAGAAATAAACTCACACAAATTGAATGATAAAGTCAAATTTGGTTGAGTCTTAAAGAGATCGTAAACTGCTCTAACCTTCAGAAATAGCAGATGTAGTGTATTATAATTGCAGTTTTTTTTACAAAAGTTGCATTTTTTTTTACAAAAGTTGCATTTTTTACTGATTGTTGTAGGTTGTATTCGTTTTAGTAACTATTGCACATATTGATCGAATTGACTACATAAGTTGCTATAAAAACTCACAGTTGAAATCCCTAGAAATTACAAGTGATCAGAAATAAACACACACAAATTTAGTGCTAAAGTCAGAGTTGGTTGAGTCTTAAAGAGATCGTAAACTGCTCTAACCTTCAAAAATAGCAGATGTAGTGTATTAAGATTGCAGTTATTTTTTACAAAAGTTGCATTATTTCATGATTGTTATAGGTTGTATTTGTTTGAGTAACTATTTCACATATTGCTCATTTTAACTACATTCAGTATCAAAAAAAGTAACTGTTAAAAACCCTAGAAATTACAATAGATTTTCAAATAATGTATATTAAATGAAAATTTTCTTAATTGACATTTGAATTTTGTTTACCCGTTACCTGATTTGTCGTTTTTTTCGTTGTCGACGTCAATTTGTCGCCGGAATACGGACGGCGCTTTCGCTCAACCTTCTCAGAAAAAAAAACTTGCAAAATTAATGAAATTCGAACACATAATCGCAGAAATTGAAGAAAATAAACAAGATTAATAATAGACAAAGAACACAAACACATATTTACTGCGTATTCGGTCATGAATCGGGTTTTATTGAAATTGAAACTCACCCAACATAAAAACAAATGTGAATATGTATGTGAAGTTGTAAAATACGTTTGCCCGTTTGTTGTACTAACCTTTTCCTTCGTCTTTCTCGTTTTTCCGGTCCGTCGGCACCGTCGCGAATTCCTCCGGTAGCGTTTTGGTGTCGTATCTTTTCCAAGTTTTTTTTTCGACTGTGGTTAATTTTTCTGGAAGAGTAAATGTGGTAGTTGGGTGAAATATGGTGGACTGTAATTTCGGGAACGACTCCCGTCAAATTCGAAAAAAAAATCGTGGGAAGATTCAGTTTATGGCATTTTTACATATTTACCCTTATATGCAACTTTTTTGTACTATAGATGCAGCGAAAATTTTTAACATTCCAGATTTAATCTAAACCGTTTATTAATAAAATGAAGGATCCAGATTTGGTCTTATTTCTTATCTGGGAGGTGATTGATACTATAACGCTCCCGTATATAAGTATTTATAATTTGTTACATCTTGGGAATTTAATTAGCTAGGCCCAGGAAAAATACTCGATCTAATGTTGCAAATTGCAATACATAATCCTCGCAAAGGTCAAACTTCATTAGAGAATTCTTTTTCTAATTAATATCTATATCTATTCAGATTTGAGTGGCCTATCATGCCGTCATGTGCAACTAAATTATTTCATATGAGGGTGATTGATTTTCATAAAATTAAACCATATTTGTATGATAATTCACCTCAAACTCATCTAATCTAATCTTCTCAAAAATGGACGAACTACTAATGAATCCCATCATTCTCGCTGCTTTCTTCTCCCTCGTAATCCTATGGTGTTTCAACAAATGCCTCCACAAACCTGAAGCAAACAAAAACTTACCTCCTTCGCCGCTAAAGCTGCCGGTTATCGGAAATCTATATCAGCTAACCTCACTGCCTCACCGGAATCTCCAAACCCTAGCCAACAAACACGGCCCGCTGATGCATCTCCACCTCGGCAGCGTCCCAGTCCTCGTCGCCTCCTCGGCCGATGCTGCACGCGAGATCATGAAAACTCATGACCTCGCCTTTGCAGACAGGCCGGTGTACAAGGTTTTCAAGAAGCTTCTCTACGACTGCAGAGACGTGTCGGTGGCGCCTTACGGCGAGTATTGGAGGCAGATGAAGAGCATATTTGTGCTTCAGCTTCTGAGTAACAAAAGGGTTCACTCTTTCCGTTCCATCAGGGAAGAAGAAGCAGCCGTGTTCATGAAAAAGGTTGGAGACTTTTCGGGGGCAGTGGATTTGAGTGAGATGTTTGCCGAGTTCACGAATGATGTAATTTGCAGATCGGCTTTTGGGAGGAAGTAGTATAGTGAGTCGGAAAAGGGGAAGAAGTTTGTGTTTATGTTGTCTGAAGCGATGAAAGTGGCAGCTATTAGCGTGGGAGATTTTATTCCCTGGCTTAGTTGGGTTAGTAGATTTAATGGTGTGGAGAAGAAGATTGATGAGCTTGCGAGAGAGATGGATGGTTTCTTAGAGAGTGTGATTGAGGAGCATTTGGAAAATGATCAAGGCAAGAATGGTGATAACTTTCTTGATATCTTGCTCGACATCTATAATGGCAACACGCTTGATTTCTCGATTGGAAGAGATAGTATCAAAGCATTGTTACTGGTAATGCATGCATTTTTGGTCTTTTCAATCTGCCCTCAATTTCAGTTTTCAAGTCCAATAAAGTTTTGATCACTTTATGACTTTGCTTTGCACCTTCTAACTGTCAAAAAAGTTTTCTATGAATTTGTGCAGGATGTGTTTGTAGGTGGAACTGATACGATAACCACGGTGCTAGAGTGGGCGATGGCAGAACTTGTACGACACCCGAAAGCATTAGAAAACCTTCAAAGGGAAGTAAGGGAAATTGTCGGAGATAAACAAGATGTAGCTCATGATGATCTAGAAAGAATGCTTTATTTGAAAGCTGTGGTGAAGGAAACTTTCCGATATCACCCACCACTCCCCTTACTAGTTGCTAGAGTGGCGCGCGAGGATGTGAGAGTACAAGGATACGACGTTTCAGCTGGAACACTAGTGATGATCAACGCGTGGGCTATAGGCAGAGACCCAATCTCTTGGGACGAACCGGAAAAGTTTATGCCGGAGAGATTCTTGAATTCTAGTATAGACTTTAAGGGCTTTGATTTTGAGTTGATCCCGTTTGGAGCTGGACGAAGGGGATGTCCTGGGATTTTATTTGCTAGTGTGACTATTGAATTTGTATTAGCTAATCTTGTGCACAAATTCAACTGGAAATTGCCTGATGGAAAAGATTTGGACATGAGTGAAAGCCCTGGGGCTACTGTCCGTCGAGCTCTTCCTCTTGTTGCAGTGCCCAGTTTGTATGTAGTATAAGTTTTCAAGCATTTTGTCTTCTACTTTTCCAAAATCATGATATATTCAACTTATGTATTTACATTTTACAAGCTATATGTCAGTTTATGTATTTAGATACTTCATCCATCACTATTAATTCTTTTTGGTCATGAATTTGGACAACTCAAGATTTGAGTAATGAATTTGACATTTAAATGTTTAGTTGTGTGCAAGAATTTTTTTTAGAAAAACGAAATGCCTTCCCAAATTACAAGAGAGACTTCTAGTCAATTCTTGTTATAGTTGATGAAATATAAAAATTTTAACAATTGAAATCATAGTTGATGATTTAAAATGGATTAATGAGAAACAAAACACAAATTTGCGATGTCTACAACATTTTTTAGAAGTTTTCAATATGATTAATAACTGTAGCATATCACAATCTTACGAATAAATATATAATAGTTGTATGTTCCAAAATATTCATGCTTATCACCACCTATATTAATAATGACATTATTCAATTTTTCTATTTCTTTTTGAAATAGTTCTTCGATAGTATAAAAATGGGATAAACACATTACACATCTTAAATTATGTCTTAGAATATAAAGCACGTTTTTCACTCCGTAATAAAGCAAATATATAGCTACCCCACCTTACACACCCATACACATTCATCACTCCTCAGATCATACTGTTCCTCCGCCATCAACCTCCGCCGCCACCGCCAATAGCGGCAGCTTTGCCACCCAAATTATTTAAATCACTTCATGGAAGGTCTTTATGTGATTAACTTAAGAACAAACTCATCCGCCATAGTTTCAGCTCATAAATTTTCCGCTCATCAATCCCTCAATCTACCCCCAAAACTCACAACTTTAAGGACTCTGCCGCAGACCCAAATGCTGAATCACACAACTCAGAAGCAATTTTCCGTTACCTCCGTTAAAGCCCAACAGGTAACTTTATTTCAACTATTTTTCGGTATGTTTTATTGCTGCATGATTAGTTTTCTCTTTTGTTTCTACTTATCATTCGTGTTTCTTAACCATTTGTTGGTCCTGAGTTTAAACTGCTTAGATAATCAAAAGCTGTATTCTTTTTTTCTTTTCTTTTTTTTTTTCATGAGGATGTTATTTGGATTCGAGCTTTTATTTATTTGCTTTGGTAAAGAACTTTAATGCATTTTCCTGTGATTTTAGATTATATGAAGCTTCTCTTCAAATGAGTAGTGAATTATTTATCAGTTTTGGTTGAAAATTATGAGCTAATGCTGATATTGTTTATAAAATTAAGGTGCTGATTGAAGATTGTCTGAATCTTTTTGTATAATATTCTTATTCTTACCTAAAATTAGTTGGAAATGGAGAAAAATGTTAAAATTTTTAATAGTGCAGTGGTGATTGAATTGAAGACAGTGTTTGCATGATGCAATAAATTTTTTTTAAAAAATCCCATTTTGCAAGTATAAGGAATTTCTGAGTAGTAAATGAAGATAAAAATGCACGGGGGGTTGAGATGTTGTGTTGAGATTTTTTAGGGAAACTAAGTTTCTACATGCTACTGTTAGGTTGAAGTAAATGGTGGATTGGCTTCAGTATCTGATGCCAGAATTTCTGATAAAGATGCACTCAAAATTAAAGAGTGGGAAGTTGGGATGCTGCAAAATGAAATTGCTGTTAGTCAAGGCATTAAGATTAGGAGACGACCTCCGACTGAACCACCTCTTTATTATGTTGGCCCTTTTGAGTTTTGCTTGGAAAATGAGGGAAACACACCTCGTGATATTCTTGAAGAAATTGTATGGCACAAGGATGTGGAAGTCTCTCAGGTACTTCTATCTTTGTTAATGTGTGTGAATTTCACATATACATTCATCAATTGTTACATTGACAACAATCAATTTTAACTGTAGATGAAAGAAAGAAAACCACTTTCAATGTTGAAAAATTTGCTTGATGATGCTCCACCTCCTAGAGATTTTGTTGGAGCTCTTAAGGCTGCAAATTTACGGACTGGACTCCCCAGTTTAATTGCTGAAGTTAAAAAGGCCTCTCCTAGTAGAGGGATTCTGAGAGAAGACTTTGATCCTGTAAGTCTGCTGTTTCTTTTTTTTATTATTATTTTATACCAGATATGGTTTCCATGTCCTGACTCTAGGTTATCTTTGTCATATCTTCTCAAATATATAATATAAGGCTTATCAATGATGAGTATTCTGTTAGGTTGGTTATATGGGTTGGTAACTTCAGAAAACTGTCTCAGGATTTCGATTGTTCAACGAGATTGAGGATTAATCTCTATAATTAGCATTACCGGAATGCATATTCTCTGTGCATGCGCATGTACACACACACACACACACACAACAGATGTTTGTCAAATAATCTATCAATAAGAAATGTGTAAACAAAAGATGGTTATTCAGAATTTAGAAGTCACGCTATGCTGCTGTGTGCAACCATCTCTTGAAACATTTACTTGACACTTCTAGTCTCCATATTCCATTCTATTTGCATTTTCCTGTTTTTGTTCAGACACTGAAGATTATATTATGACATAAATTAATTTTGGGCCATGAATTTTGATTTTATGAGCCATTTGATGGATTTTTTGCTTTAATCTTTAGTTTTTAGTTTGGAAAATGCATGCCTGTCCTGATCTAGTTCTTAGGACAATTAGCTTCACTAAAGCATCAGGAGAAGAAGGTGGAAAAGAAAAAAGGAAACAGTATGTGCAGTTCGAATTTAACTTGCCTACTTGATGACCTTTTTCAGTGATGAAATGTTTTCTCCTGAAGGTGGATACACATTCTAAGAGTCGTTTCTTGAACATTACAACATGCATACCGGTGTGAACATTTTGTGAAGGAGTGATGTGATGACTTATCGTTTTTTCATGACAGGTCCTGATTGCTAAAGCATATGAAAAAGGTGGAGCGGCATGCCTTAGTGTTTTAACCGATGAGAAGTTTTTCAAGGTTCAAGCCAGATTTATCTTTCTTTTCCTTTGCTTCAAGATATTTGGCCTTTTACACACTCTTATCCCGAAGTTTTTCATGTGGGGAATAAAATAGGGAGGCTTTGAGAACTTAGAGATCATACGAAATTCTGGGGTACAGGTATTTATCGCCCATTATGTTTTTGTTGGATATAAATATGGAGCTTGATACCTCTTTCTATTACCAAAAGTGATTTCTCTCTGGTAATTTTGAATTTAGTGCCCTCTCCTGTGTAAAGAGTTTGTGGTTGATGTTTGGCAAATCTACTATGCTCGAGTTAAAGGTGCGGATGCAGTTCTGTTGATTGCTGCTGTTTTACATGATTTGGAAATCAAGTACATGATCAAGATATGCAAGTTACTAGGGCTAGCTGCACTTGTGGAGGTTGGCTTTTGTCTTTCTTTGCCATAAAATTACTATATTCACTCACAATTGTTTCTGACTCAAGAGTATTAAAAATCCTGTATCTCCCACTTTGCATGATATTATTTTGCTTATTGTCCCTGTTTTGGTCTTCTATATTCTAGGTACATGATGAGAGAGAGATGGATCGCGTTTTAGCAATTGAGGGAATTGAACTAGTCGGCATCAATAACCGTGACCTTGGTATTCCCTAATTTCAAATAATCGACCTTATGGCTCACATGCACACAGACACACAATTGTTCCCTACCTTGCAGTTTAATTCCTGCAGCCTCATAATCTGCTGAATAATATTGTTCAAAGTTTTTGTGTTTAGTTTATTTTTCTCTTCTCTGCTACAGGAACATTTAAGGTTGATATCAGCAACACGAAGAAACTTCTGGAAGGCGAGCGTGGAGAAAGGATCCGTCAGAAAGGCATCATTGTAAGTACTCCCGTGATCATAGTATCCTTCCAGTTATCCTCAGTTTACTACGCCTGCACATTTTACAACCTACACGAAAACTGATCAGGTGGTCGGGGAATCTGGACTTTTTACTCCAGCTGACATTGCATACGTGCAAGGAGCGGGTGTGAAAGCAGTAAGTATGAGTGACTAGAGAAACTTGACAGCATTAACCCATGAGACTGTAAAGAAAAGAAATGTGAGGCGCCGGTGGGGTTAATTAATGTGTTTACCTCTGTCTTGGACAGGTCCTTGTGGGCGAGTCGATCGTTAAAAAGAAAGACCCTGCTGCCGGAGTAGTGGAACTGTTTGGTAAAGATATAGCAGCTTCATGAATTGTGTTTGTATGCAAGAGTAATAACCGATGATGGTAGTCCTCACTTTGTTTGGGGGTGCAGCGCTATATATCTATCTGTAGTGTGTAAGTTTGAATTATTTAATTGTAAGAGTCCAAGATTTTTAAGGAAATTATTGAAGTGTCTCCAGTTTAGATATTATATGAAAATAATATTTATTCTACATTGTTCACCTTCATAATAATATTTTTATTCAAGTTTGATAGTTTTATTTTTTAGTTAAGTTTTTAGCTTTTTATCGAATATTTTGTAGTTCACGTACTTAATCAAGTCTTAGTCTTGAGCTTAGTTTACTCAAGACTAAATGAACTTTCTAAATTTTAATTATATTTCAAATATTCAATAATTAAAAAAAATAATTACAATGATTTAACATATTTATTATTTTTAAATAATAAAATTATTAATTTTAAAAAATTAATAATTCTAAGAGGGAATAATTTTAAATAGCAAAATTTATAGTGCACATTCACCAAATAGCAATCCTTATGAAAACCTCCACAAAATAGCAAAAATGTACTTTCTCTGTCAACAATGTCTCAATCACCCAATTATTTTTATGGTTTTGTGCGAAATTTTCAACTGTTTGTTTATTTTATTATTATCCATTTAGTGTTTCATTAAAATAGTAATATTAAAGCAATAAAAAAGTGGGAAATTTCCAGCCGGAACTCGCATATAAAAAGGGCTGGAAGTCAGAACGAATTGGGCTGGAGTAGCTCAATCCAGCTGGAACTCAACAATTTCAGCTGGAATTCGGTAAAATGAGATGGAACTCGGTGAAACCAGCTGGAAGTCAACAAAATTGGTTGGAAGTCCATTTAATTTTTTTTGTTAGTATGGAATTTGTGAAAATTTCATTACATCTGGCCAATCACAAAAGTAAAAGTTACTTTTTCAATTCAGGATTTCTGGTACGTGTTTGGTAGATATTTATCATCTTCGACTTAAATGTGCGTATAATTAAATTGAGTTTTAACTTCCTGAATGATTTGCAACTCGGCAGCAGCAAATTAAAAAAAATGATTTAGAAAATTATGAATAAATACAATATTGAATTGAGCTAGATCGATGAAGATTCGATCCAAAAAGGTTACTCACATGTTATAATATTAATTCATCAAGATTGGAAAAAAACTTTCGCGTAAAATACGTTAAAGAGGTTAAAATACCCTCAAAACAAAAAAATAATTGTCAGAAAAAAATTAAACTTGAAAATTGACTTTGTGAAACAATATAGTTACGCCGGTGAAGCATGATAGTTCCAAAAATTTATTATATAGGGGTTGCATATATAAGGTTGAGTGTAATGGGAAAGTAACAGGAACTCCTCATTCTCAGTTCCATTGTACTTTGTTATTTTTTATTTTCAATCCTTTTTAAAAAAAAAAAAAAATTCGAGAGTGGCTTTGAGTTGTATTTGACGTGCAATATTTAGGTTAGAATGAATTACATGTGAAAAGAGATGGAACTAAAAAAAATCCGACTTCCAGCTGAATTGTTCCACTTCCAGCTCAATTGATCGAATTCTAGCTGGATTGTACCACTTCCAGCCCAATTTCAAAAAATATTATATGAATTAAATGTGAATTCAATATATTTAAATCCGACTTCCATCCAGATTTTTTCGAGTTCCAGCTCAATTAACCGACTTCCAGCTGGATTGTTCAACTTCCAGCCCAATTTCAAAAAATATTATATGAATTAAATAAGGATTTAATATATTTTAAATCCGACTTCCATCCGGATTTTTTGGAGTTCCAGCTCAATTAACCGTCTTCCAGCTGGATTGTTTAACTTCCAGCCCAATTTCAAAAATTATTATATGATTAAATCTAGATTCAATATATTTTAAATCCGATTTCCATCCGAAATTTAATTGGACTTCCTGCTGGTTGACAGATTTCCAACCTAATTTCATATCACTTCCACCCAGATTATTAGTCCAATGATTTATTAAATATATATTTTTTAATTTTGCAGAATATGATTTAATATATTTAAAATCCGACTTCCAGCCGTATTTATTCAAGTTCCAAGTGGATGCGCATTTTCAGCCGAATTTTAAATATTGAGCAATCAATATTATATTAAATTATTTGTACTTCTCTGAAAATAATTAAAAAATTGAGTTGTGTAAAAAAAAATATAAACAATGAATCCGTTATTGATTTCACAATAATCAAGAGAAGTGATGTTGTGATTGAGACATTTTAATCTAAAAAAGTACACTTTTGCTATTTTGTGAAGTTTTTCATAAGAGTTGCTATACATTGGTTTTGCTTTATAATTTTTGCTATTTCAGATTTTCCCTCTAATTCTAAATCTCATACTATTAAATTTAGCTAGCAACTTATGATCTTATAAAGTTCAAGTTTGGTTCATTTAATAGTTAAATTTTATTAAACGAATTTGAACGAACTTTTATTGAATCGAGACCTGAATAATTTACGACTGGTTCATTTACAACTTTATTATAAATGAGAGTTGAATGACGGTACATTTCTTGTATGGCAAAAACTTGCGTTAGGCAGACCTAAACGGTTTTGGCGGGTTTTATTCTACCCAAATGGATTGACTCATCCCAAATAGGGTTTATTAATCCCAATTAGGGTATATTGGGTTAATGGATAAAAACAACCTAAATCGTTTAGGCCTACCTAACCCAAGACCTTCCCTTCTTGTATAATTTTTTATTTTTATTATTATTATTTCTTTTGTTTTGGAGGATGGGGAACCTCTATCGTATTTGGAGTGAATAGTACAAATATATATATATAGAGATGAGGGATCATGTAAAAAAAAATTCACATGTGAGAAAAAAGAATGAATCATGTCCATCAGATCTAAAAAAATCAATGGTTGATATTGAATCAAGCAACAACTAAAATGCAATCAAGCAATAAAATAATCAAGCAACAACTAAAGCACAATCAAACAACATTGCAATCAAGCAACGACCTGAATACAATCAAGCAATGTCGTGAATGCATTCAAGCATCTTTCTCACTTTCTCACGTTAAGAGTTTTCTCACTGGATTCGCTCCCTATATATATATATATATATAGAGGAGAGACCATGTAAAAAAAAATTCTCTGTAAGAAAAAAGAATGAATCATGTCTGATAGATCTAAAAATATCAATGGTTGATATTCAAAAAAGCAACAACTAAAACACAATCAAGCAACAATTAAAACACAACCAAGTAACGTTGCAATCAAGCAACGACATAAATACAATCAAGCAACCTCATGAACACAATCAAGCATCTTTCTAACTTTCTCACGATAAGACCTTTCTCACCGGATCCGCTCCCTATATATATATCTGTGCGGGAGGTGCGCCGCACCGGGGCCCCAAAAATATTGGGGCACCATTTTTATAGTATATGTTAGTATTAATATATTAGTAATTTATTTTAGTATTTAAATTACAAAATTATGTTAATCTCAAAATAAATAAATATCATTTTTAACTCAATTAAAATAAAATAATTGAGGGCATAAATTTATATTTTGTCTTATATAAGTTTTTTAATTCAAATAAAACATATAATAAAGTATCAAAATACTCCTCTTCACAATATTATATTAGTTATTTTATAATTAGAAATTGTGATTAGTCTATTAATTGAAAGAATTTGAAAAATGTTTTAAAATTGAATTAGATTGTGAAGTTTTTAGTAGTGAATTTGATTTTTTTTTAAAGAGAATTATGAAATTATCTGTAAATGATAGTTATGTATTTTGCTTTAATATCATATTTAAAATTGTTTATTTCATTTAAGATTTATTCATTGATGGATATAATCAAAACTCTCATGATTTCCAAGTAAAAGGACATGAGTTTTTTTGGGATTTATAGTTTTTGAACAAATTTTAAATAAAGATGGCGTTAGACATATTTTATACTTATATTTAATTTTATTAATATTTTTTATTTATTATTATAGTCGTAAAATTGGGGCACCATATACACTCATCGCACAGAGCCCCCGAAATCATAAGGTCGGTCCTATATATATATATATATATATAGAACTCCACATGCTTTAATTTTTGTGTATTATACATACATAAATATAATTTCACTGGTTGAGGTGCGGAAAAAGCACTACTATTTGCGTCAAACTTTGATTAGCCATTTGAAAAACAATGGACGGTACGGATTAAATTCACGTGAATATATTCATATTTGAATTTTCATTGACGATATTATGATAGGTCGTTTTTTAAAATTTCGTGTTGCGTTTGTTAATTTCTTCACATACTTTATATTCCGTATACCTTTATTTGCAATAAAATGTCGGATGAGATTGAATAATTATTAGATTATGCACGTCTGTTTCTAATCAAACCTTTTTATTTATTTGGAGTTTTCAAAGAAAGAGTGATAGAATTTAATTCTTTGGGTTTACTTAAAAAGGATAAGGGAGGCCAAGATTTTGAATATTTTGATAGGATGTCTTAAACATTATAGAAAACTCAACGTTTTCTCACTCGAGAATCAATGCTACGTGCATTAGTGGGTATCTCAAGTAAATTAAAAAAAAAAAAGTAATTAAACTGAAAATCCTTTTACGAATCTGTACATTATACGTTTCAAAAATAAAGTTAAAAGAATATTTTATAAATCCAATTCACATTATAAAATAAAAGTATTGTATACAACATTAAAAATGTATCACCGCTAAGCTTTCTTGATAAAATAATAGAGGTAGCTTGCTGGCCACAAATTATTCAGATGAGATCGATCTTAGTTATAACAAACGAGAATATAAAACAGATTGTTAATTAATATCACTTATCACAAATATAGCATGTTGCATATTCTATCCTTTTGACGATGTTGTACAAGAATCAATTCCCATTCATCTAATTGCATGACCGTGGACGATTATAATTTCTCATCCTTTTTTGTTTTTGTTTTTTTTTTTAATCGAGTTAATTTGAATGCAAGTTTAAAAATCCTTCTTTTAAAAAAATAAATATTGAGTGATAAATTAATATAGTGCACATATTTTAGATGAAGGCTTGAGCCGAGATATTTATATGCTTTCAAGTCAATTTTTTAAGGATGAGTTGAATTTTTAATATAATATCAGAATCAGTCTAGTTATGATGATAGAAGCTCCCCGTAGCATAATTCTACATTGCGCATGAGAGATGTATTACATGTGTCTCACATCAATTGTAAACTAATGCATGAGCTACTTTATTATGATAGTTCTATGATGCCACAATTGTGAGGGATGTGTTAAATATATCTAATATCAATTGTGAACTAAGGCATGGGCCACCTTATTAAGATTTTACAAGAAATAACATTATTAGTAAAAGCACAGGTTGCAAAGTTATTTAATTAGGATGCCTCGATGATTCGTTTCATGATCATGCCTTTTTAAGTTGATCAATAGCATAAACATCAGCATTAATCACGCACAAATTAAATAATGAGAGAATTGTGAGTGGAGTTTTCTTTAGTTAAATTAACTTAATTACTCTTAGTATTTGAAGGCCTTATAAGTGTCTGAACCTCACAATTAAGAAATAGAAAATTTTTGAAATAGCTAAATTGGCTAAAATACCTCTTGAATTTGACCATTTTTATGTACATATCTCAAATATAATCAAAAGTATACTTACTGAAATTTTTTAGGTATTTATCAAAACTTTTTCAAATGAATTTGAGTTTTGGAAAAAGGTGCAAAAAAAAAAAAAATCAAACCGAGAGGGACGAGTATGATGTGTTACTTTATTTAAAAAATATTAATAATGACCAGTGCTATTTTAAAAATAAAAAATTGTCGAGTGCTGGCAAGTGAGACTGACTGACATATTATCAGTGGCTGACACGGGTGCCACCTGGATGAGATCGTGTATTATTTTAAATTTTTTAAAAAAATTATCGAGTGCTACCGAGTGCCATTTGGATGAAATCGAGTGTTATTTTAAAAATTAAAAAAATTACCAAGAACTACCGAGGTTCACCTGGGTGAGACGAGTGCTATTTTAAAACCTTAAAATATAAAATAAAATTATCGAGTGCTACCGAGTGCCATATAGGTGAGACCGAATGCTATTTTAAAAAAAAAATTAAAAAATTTGTCCAGTGCTACCGAGTAGCATCTGGATGAGACCTAGTGCTATTTTAATTTGTTTTTTTTTAAACGTTAAGTACTATCGAGTGCCACCTAGGTGAGACTGGCTGACACAAAGTCAATAGTCACACCCAATCACACTCGGGCGGCAACCCTATCACCCCGTGGCCCCACCAACATTCAGATTTTAAAAATGAATATATTCAAAAATTATGTCTAAAAATTCTAATATTTACTAGTGCAACCGAAAAAAAAATCTAAATTCATTCGAAAATCTTTGTGCGATCCAATTTAATTTTTATATCAAATTTATTCACATTTATATATATTTTTCTATTAAATTAGTTAAAACCAGAATTTAACTATTAGATTTGACATAAGTATCAAAATTTTAGTTTTTAAATTAATTTTAAAATGATTCGATCCAATACGAAATTGTGTACTTTTTGGATAAATTGTGATGAGTTTATAACATGGCTAAAAATATGATGTGTTTTATAAAAATAATCATTGTAAATAATAAGACAATAGGAAAGAGATCCCACCCAGAACCAAGACAGAATAAAGATGAAAAGCTGCCATCTCACATCCAATTCAATTAAATCATTTATTTAGATTATCTAATAATCAAGATGATTTATACGTTCAACCAGGGTGATTTTGGAGGTCCCGTGCGAACAAATAAATGGTGCCTTAATTTTTTTAGTTATAAATAAGAATATTAATAAAATATAATATTCAATATATGTAAAAGTAAGTTCACTCAATATTTCTTGTAACATACTCGAGTGCATATAATATTTCAATAACGTTTAAATTTTGAAAAAAATCTCCCAACTTATGCAACGGTAACGGGTATTGTCATATGTATGAAGTTATTCAAACTTTTTAAATAAGTCAATATATCTAAAGCGGTGTAAAAAACATAGATTGCATGGTGTTTAGTTTATGAACCAACGGTTGAAAATTAAAAAAATTAAATTAAACTAACTAAGTTCTTAAAAAAAATCAAACAAAATAACATGTAAGAATTTAAAACTATGCAAGTCAACAATGCACAAAAAATCTAAAACCATGTAGATGTGAAATTTGACCAAACTCATCAAAAATAAATGCTATATATGTATAAAAAAAATAAAGTAAATTAAAAATTACCTAACTACAGTAACGTTTAGATGATGAGACATTTTATTTTTGAAAAGAATGAGATTTTTGTGGCAAATTATGTGACGATGACTGTAATGTTTTTAATTATTAATCGATATCATCATACTTGTATACAGTGGCGGCCCCGAGGCCGTGCGAGAGGTGCGCCGCACCGGGGCCTCCGAATTAAGGGGCACCATTTTTAAAAAGATTATATAGTAGTAGTAGTAGTATTATACTATAAATTTTATCTTACTATGGGCACCATTTAAAAAAAATATAAGATAAATAATTTAATCTTTGACTTAACTTATAAAAAGATTAAACAAAAATAAATTTATATTTAGTCCAATAAAGATGTTTAGCTCAAAATATATTAAGGTTTAGGTATGGAATAATATATTAAGATTATTCTAGATATCAGTTAAGCTATTAAAATTTATAATATTATTTCTAACATAACACGACAACCAACATGTTAGTCTCTCTTCTAAAATACAATTTGACTGCTCTCTCTTCACTTTTTCATTGTTTCTCTAGTTCTTTTCTCTCTTTTTTTTATTTTTCAATATCATACAAACGAATTTTAGTATGTAGCAACAAATCGCAAGTTCATAAGGTAGTCCTTCATTTTATTTAAAACAAATATTGTCTATAATGTGAATTATTTTTTTTATCATAATATTGTGCAAAGTTTAAAAAAAAATATTAGATTTTCTTGTGTTGCATTTACATGATTTACGCCCTTGCTTTAAATTAATTTGTTTAATTTTTTTTATTTTCAAGAGTGGTTTTAGATTTCAATTTGTTTGATTTTATAATTATTTTATATTAATCATTTTAATATTATGTTAATCGTTCTTCTTGAGCTAGTAAACATTTCTCTTGTTCTAAAAAAAGAAACACGAAGAAAATAGATGATGAAAAAAATCTCAAAAGATTGCTTCTAAAAATGCAAGGAGAATTATATTTTAAATTATAACTATGTATTTAGTTTATTTGATATTATTTAACTTCTTTTTATTTTGTTTTAGATTTATTTAAAAATAAAGTGAAATCCAAAAGATAGTTGTGAAGTTATGAAGGACTCGAGTTTTTGGTTACAAGAGATTTTTTAATGAATTTTGGGATTTTAAATAGGATAGATGATTTTAAAATGTCTTTTGTATTTTTATTACATTTTATCAATTATAATAATTTAATTTAAATAGAGGGCACCAATTTTTTCTTCGCACCGGGCCCCAAATTTTACAGGGCCGGCCCTGCTCGTATAGTTGAACAAATAAATCTTAATATCTTGTCTCGTTTTTTTAATTTAGATTGAACCTAAATATCTGTGTTAGGATAAATACAAATTATAATTTTTTGTTAATCTATTTAATTAAGCTAAAAATTCAGTTTTTATTAGTTTTTTTTAAATGTGTACTAAAATAAATTAGCATAACATTACTATTATATATATTTTTTAAAAATAGTGTCCCTCTCATTCGGAAGCCTCGGTGCAGCGCATCTCTCGCACAACCTAAGAGCAGGCCTCCGTTCAACAAATGGGTTTATCAAAATCATGTTTAACTATAAACATAGACGAGGTAAACACATTATTTAATTGGCTAATTATGTCGCTTTCCTTTCAATACCCAAAGCCAAAGACATTAAGTCCTTATCCATATTATATATGTAACCACTCTAATATTATTCGGAATTTTATACGTGAATGAGAAAAATCTACTTTTTTTTTTCTTTTTTTTTTCTATTTTCAGGGAAGTAGCTAATTCAAATATTTTGGCAGATGGAAAAGTTAATTTATGCATTCTAGTTTCATCAAGATGTTAAATCAATGTTAATTTGAAGTAAACATAATTGAATAATATCAGGAAAATGAAATGGAGTTCCTTTCTCGTTGTACATATTTCTTTAATAATAATAATAATAATAATAATAATAATGCCCAAAAAAGGAAAAAAATAAAAATAAAATAATAATAATAATAATAATAATGCCCAAAAAAGAAAAAAGTCTATCATCATAAATTAATACTTCCTCCAAAACACATCGGTTGTATCAAAGAATCATAAATTTTCTCCGCCTCGTGAAGCACACAAAAATGATAAAACATATTTGGAATATATGTTTGGTAAATCAAGGTCGTCACGTGCAATGCGATGTCGTTTAGGTGTTATGCTACAGTGATGTCTGAACATGAAGTCAGAATCATCATCAACAATAAAAATATGAGTTTTGGGCATGTGATTTATGACGAAACCTACCAAACCCGAATTTGGTGCCTAGTCAACTCTCTGTTTCAATTATCATCATTAACTACTCCACAAAATCACTTATCAATACTTCATCTATCTAATTCCAATCGTCTTACTTTTTTTCTTCATTTCATTAATCCTTTTTAAAAATAATATTTTTTCGCATTTAATACTAAAATATTAATTTCTCTCAATTTATTTTATATTTGTCCTTAATTTTTGTAACGAAAAGAAGAAGGATAATTATACAGGAACAACATAGTAGTTTTTAATTAATCAATCAATCATCATAAGTAGCTAGCCTTATGGTTCCCCTTTTTTTTTCAGTTAGTTTAGATCACAGTTGACATCTGTTTGATTGGATCTCCACAATCTTATTGAATAAAATTTATAGTTCTGCCCCGTATCCCTCTGACAATCTATACATTATATAATTTTATTAATTTGTTTATTTTTTGGTTATGGAGCTTGAGCAAAATATTAAACATGAACACAAACTTAGGAATTATGAATCAAGCTCGTTTACCCATATAATTAAAAAAATGAAAAAATCTTGAAGCTGCATTGGTCGAGTTGGTCAGAAAATAAAACTCTTGGCTCCATGAACTGTGGAAAGGTTGAATTGGAACAATAGCCATGCAGCAATAATTGAATTAACTATCTCAGAAAAAATAATAATGCAAAATGATGACTCATCTCCATCTCAGATATGCTTGGGATATTGGCCAAATCATCCTTCACTACAGCAAAATCCAAAAATCTGAATAAATTAATAACCAGTGGTCGAGGGTGCCTATGCAAATTTTGTTTGAAATTTTAAAGGGTAGTTTTGGATTCTTTTTATCTAGATTTGCCTATAAATGCTGCCCCTCTTGCACCATGGTTTCTCATTCCTACATTTCATCCCACTTCATTTACATCTTGTACGTTAAGTTTGTTACAAAGTTAGGTAATAATTTTGACATCCCCTTGTTATGTTTCTTCTTCTTTCTTCATAAGTTGTTTTCTTTTCGTTGATTAGGACACTTCATTTGCATTGCTTGCCTTCATTTTCATGGCAATTTTCTTGCTTTTGTAATAACTACATCATCCACATTAATTAATAGTTCCTTCTTCTTCTTCTTTATTTTTTTGCGCAGATTATAGAATTTGTAGTAAAACATGACAATCACAGCAGTTCCAGTCATCAAGAATGGCTGCCTCATGGTAAGGGGCAAGATTGTTCTAACAGGAGTTCCAAACAACGTTGTTATCTCTCCGGCCAGCTCGGGATCAGCTTTCGTGGGGGCGAATTCCACAAGCTTGAGCTCTTGTCATGTCTTCAATCTTGGAGTTCTTGAGTGAGCATTCTTCACTAGTTCTTGATCCTAGTGAATGCAGTTTTTTTTTTTTTTTTCCAATTAGCTGAGTGAATTTCTTATATGTTTTCCAAGGAACTACAAGTTCATGTGCTTGTTCATTGCCAAGATATGGTGGATGATACCGCGTGTTGGGAAATCAGCAAGTGAGATTCCATTGGAGACTCAGATGCTTCTGTTGGAGGTAGGGGAGGAGTCTGTGTTGGGTGCGGTGGTGGACGACGAGCCATCTGCAACCGGGCAGAATAAGTTCTACGTGTTGATGTTGCCTGTGCTGGATGGAGCTTTTAGGACTACTTTGCAGGGGACTGCATCGAATGAGCTCCAGTTCTGCTATGAAAGTGGTTGGCTTCTGTCTCAGACAACACAAGGTTTCTATTGCCTCATTGATTCATCTGATTTTGTTGTGGTGTTGTTGGTTTTTAACTCTTAAGGTGATGCTGATGTGCAAACTTCTCAAGCATTGGAAGGAGTTTTTGTCAACTCAGGAGACAACCCTTTTGAGTTGATTAAGGATTCAATCAAGTATGATTTGGTTCTATTTTTCAGATTATGATTTCAATCTTCAGATTAACAGATACTGAATTTGTCAAAATTTTCACCTCTTTTTTAAGGATATTGTCTAAACACAAGGGCACATTTACTCATCTGGAAACCAAGAAGGTAGCTACTAGCCTATACATGCACATACACACACTTTTCTTGTCTAAATATGAAGATGTGTTGATTTGAGATTGAAAGCACAGGCTCCTGCACATTTGGATTGGTTTGGTTGGTGCACTTGGGATGCATTCTACACTGAAGTCAGTCCAAAAGGGATCAAAGATGGACTTCAAAGGTTTGATCACAAAACTTAGTCCCAAAAAAAAAAAGCTTTCCTGTTTCACTGAAATTCTTGAAACTCGCATTTTTACAGTTTCAAAGAAGGAGGGATTTCTCCCAAGTTCTTGATCATAGACGACGGATGGCAGCAAACAGTAAACGAGTTTCAAAAGGAAGGTGAACCTCTGATTGAAGGAACACAGTGAGTCCCATGATCAGTTAGTTGCTTGAACAAGATTGTGGGATCATACTTTTCTAATTCAGTGATGATGCTTTTGCTGGTCTAGGTTTGCAACCAGATTAACAGATGTCAAAGAGAACAGCAAGTTCAAATCAGAATCCGACGGTTCAGATACAAATCTCAAACAACTGATTCATCACATCAAAGAGAATTATGGACTAAAGTAAGCTCAATGAATGAGCATCAAGTTTCTTTCTGAAACAAGCAAAAATGCTTCAAAATCATCAACTTTTTTTTTTTTTGGCCTAATGTAGGTATGTATACATGTGGCATGCCTTAGCTGGCTACTGGGGTGGAGTTCTTTCATCATCTGGGACACTGAAAAAGTACAATCCTAAGCTTCAGTATCCGGTTCTGTCTGAAGGAAACATCGGTAACATAAGGGACATAGCGCTCGACAGCTTAGAGAAGTACGGTGTTGGAGTGATTGATCCCCAGAAGATTTTCGACTTCTACAATGATATGCACAGCTACCTTGCTAGCTGTGGTGTGGATGGGGTCAAGGTTGATGTCCAGAATTTGTTGGAAACTTTAGGATCTGGACATGGTGGACGGGTTTCGATTACTAAACAGTATCATGAAGCACTTGATGAGTCCGTAGAGAAGAACTTCAATGACAATAACTTGATCTGTTGCATGTGCCACAATACAGATTCTATTTTCAAGTAAGTTTCTTCAACGCAGACTATTCGGATCCTACAATATCTCGGTTGTTTCGTGTCTAGAAACAACTGACATGGTTCACTTGCACCAATATTTAGCTCTAAGAAGAGTGCAACAGCAAGAGCATCAGAAGACTTCATGCCTAATGAGCCAACTTTTCAGACACTGCACATTGCATCAGTCTCTTTCAACAGCCTTCTCCTTGGAGAAATTGTCGTTCCAGATTGGGATATGTTCCATGTGAGCAATTCTTACATCAGATCTAAATTAAAAACTTCAGGAAAAAAAGTATTGAGGTATAAAATATGTCCATGCAGAGCAACCATAAGACAGCTGAGTTCCACGGTGCAGCAAGGGCGTTAGGGGGCTGCCCCATCTACGTAAGGTAAAACCCTCATTGTTGAAGAGAAAACCCTGCAGAAACTTGATGTTTATAGCCTCATTGATGTGATCAAGTTGATGCAGTGACAAGCCAGGGAAGCACGATTTCAAGATCTTAAAAAAGCTCGTTCTACCTGATGGATCCATCTTGAGGGCTAGATATGCAGGCAGGCCTACCCGGGACTGCCTGTTCGTTGATCCGGTCATGGATGGCAAGAGGTAAATGCGTGTTTTCTGCATTCAGTTTTTTTTTTTTTTTTTTTTGCAACTCAAACTAGCAATATAGAAATTGTAAGGAACAATTTCCAATCTCTCCACAGTTTGCTCAAGATATGGAACTTGAACAAGCTAACTGGAGTAGTTGGTGTGTTCAACTGCCAAGGAGCAGGAAGTTGGCCTATGAAGCAGCCTGAATGTGTAGAAAACTCAAAGCCTGCTGCCACTTCTATCTCAAGCCGTGTTAGCCCACACGACGTAGAATTTCTTGAAGAGATTGCAGGGGAAACATGGGCAGGAGACTCTGCTGTATATGCATTCAACTCAGGCAAGTCCCCAACCCCAACATAATCAAAAACACACACACGCAATGGAAATGAATTCCACTAAGCTTGATTTGTATTGCAGGATCCCTTTCAAGAGTGGCAAAGGGTGAAACTGTGGAAGTGTCACTAGGTGTATTACAATGTGAAATATTTACTATCTCACCAATTAAGGTGAGGAATCAAGGCTCCTTTAAATTCACTTTAGTTGCATAGATAAACTTAATTTATTGCTAAAATATTACAAACAGAAGCTCAAAGGCGGGGTTGAGTTTGCTCCCATTGGCTTGATCAACATGTACAACTCAGGAGGAGCAGTGGAAGAATGCACGATCCATGATAATATCACAATCAAGGCAAGAGGGGTTGGACTATTTGGAGCATATTCCAGCAGCAAGCCAAGTTCTTGCAAAGTTGATAACAAAGATGAAGATTTTAGCTATGACAAAGGACTTTTGACAATCAATCTTCGAAGTGAGAGCAGTTTCAAGGAGATTGTAATTCAATATTAAAACATGTTTCATGCAATTTATAATGAGTAGTTTATAAAATATTTGATATTTGTAGTTTAAAATAAAGATGAGTAGCGTCTAGGCGTGGAGATTGAGTTTCCAAATGTTTGAGGAAACCTAGGAATGTTAGCAATAAACTTTGTAGTTTGAGAACAGAACACAAAAAATAATTACTAAGTTGGTTTCATAATATTCTTATTCTATGTTTGTTTTTACATCTCAAGAGATTTTACTATCCTTAATTCAATTGGGTTCATTAATTTAAAAAATTCCTAAATTTATTCAAGTTATTTGGAAAGGGAAGTAGTAGTTTACTGGTTTTGGGTTATTAAGTCTCCAAGTATAAACTTATAAGTTAAACCCACCAAACAAATCTCAAATTTAGTAAAAAAAACCTAAAATAAATATAAGCAGACGTAGCTTCGTATGATTGGATATTTGGATTCATTTTTCTTCTAAATATAGTGATAGAACATCTATATTTATTTTAAGTTGAAAAATGGCGATTTTTTTTTAATGGAAAAAAGATATGTTTTTATTTAATAAAATAAAAGGGAAAATAGCCCCCTCCCTTATCCTCATTTCTTGGTTAAAACCCTACTCATCTACCACAAACCCTTGTAAACCCCTCCCTCTCCACTCTCGAGCATTGCTGCAAGACCAAGAATGGCATTTGTAGCAAAAACTGCGTGCAATCCCATGTCAGTAGCGACAAATGGTTGCCTGGTTTCAAGCCCATCGCTCTTCGCTCCTTCAAATATCTCGTATAAACCCATGGCACTCCAGCTTTACTGCAAGCCCATGTCCTCATTTTCTGTCACTTCTTCGTTCTCTCTCAAAAAGGAGGCCCTTTTCCGTATTTCCGTGGTGGCCGAGCAAGGATACGAGGGGAATTTGAGCTGGGATGCGTCTGGAGTTGAAGAAGAAGACGGTGATGGAGCGGAGGGCGGCTACGTTCAGCCGCCGGAGGGGGCGAAAGTGTATGTAGGGAATTTACCATTTGATGTTGACCATGATAGCTTGGCTCAGCTGTTTCAGCAAGCCGGAGTTATTGAGATTGCTGAGGTATAATTGATTTTCTTTTCGTTTGGAGTGGTAAAGATTGATACTGGTTGCGATGTGGAATGCAAGAATTTGATGTGATGAGTTTGTTGCGTTTTGATTTCCTTGATTATTTCTTGTATTATAATATTTTAGTTTTTATCTTATTATTAATCTTATCTTGAGCGTGAGAAAATGGCGCAGAATGGATGAATTTGATGTGTTTTTCTATGAGAAGTGATGGGATGAGCTGTTTTCCTTGAGCTTTTTTATGTTGTTTTATGCAGGTTATCTACGATAGGATGACTGGTCGGAGTCGAGGGTTTGGCTTCGTGACCATGAATAGTGTAGAAGAGGCTGAGAGGGCAGTGGAGATGTTTAATCGTTATGTAAGTTTGTTGTGAGTTGTGACCTTGTAGCTGTTTGAGATTGATGTTTGTCCTATATATATATATCTGTTTGTAGCAGTAAATGGAAAAAGAGCGACTGGGGTGTGTGCTGAAGGAAATATATTGATAATGTAAGAGGGAGAATTTACATGAAATATGGATTTTGTTAGTTTGCAGCCTTTTGCATACTCTATAGCTCCATCAGTCTTACATGCGATATGATTTTGCTGCTGGAAGCGTTGAAACTTGGAAGGTTTTGGGCTTTTTTGGCTTTGCTTGATCTTACAGTTAGACTGCTGTCACATCACAGGAGACTGTTTATGTTGTCCCTCGAGATTTTCTATGGCCTTAAGTTATGTATTGATGCAATACACTTTAGCATTCAATCTATTCTCCTTGTTTGGACAGGATTTGGGAGGCCGGCTATTGACAGTAAACATTGCTGCTCCTAAAGGATCAAGACCCGAACGTGCCCCTAGAGAACCTGGTTACAGAATATATGTGGGCAACATTTCATGGAATGTAGATAGCAGCCAACTTGAGGATATGTTCTGTGAGTATGGAAAAGTTTTGAGCGCCCGGATAGTCTCTGACAGGGAAACTGGAAGATCGCGCGGTTTTGGATTTGTAGAAATGTCAACCGAGTCTGAGATGAACAATGCCATTGCTAACCTTGATGGAGTGGTATGACATTCTACTCTATTCTACTCTTCTCTCTTACTAAATCATATTGAGCCTTTTTTTTTCTTTTTTTTTTAATGAAATAATTGATTTTGTTGACATAATCAATTGATTGCAATGGCCTGGCTACAGGATTTGGATGGGAGGACAATCAAAGTAAATGCTGCTGAAGAAAGACCAAGGCGTAGCCCGTTTTGATTGATTTGCTACGCATTGCAATTAGTTTTGTGTTTGCATGAATTTTTTATATGGGATTTTGGTTCCACTATATTCAAACTATTAAATAGGTAGCCAAGAAAGTGAGAGCTTGTTTACTTTTTTCTACTGACATTTACCCGTTGAAGAAATTCATCATCCTGTTTATGTTATGATTGGTCCGATTCTGTTGGATCTTTTCTCCCGCATTTCTGCTCTCATTACTGCCGTTTTATTGATGAATTCTTGGACTATTTGTTCCATATTTCTGATTCTTTTTATGTTATCAAAAACATTAGATTTAGGTACTATTTTCTAACGAACAGTCTTCTGAACACCTTCAGGCTAAGCAAATTATTTTATTTATGTACTTGCAAGTGACCATCAAGACTCAAGAGTATACAGAGAGAGAGAGAGAGTAATATATCATGGAAACAAAGACATTATACTGCACAGAGGAGTTACCAGCAGTTTCTGTACCACAACCAAGAAAAAGGGAATTGAGGAAGCATGGACTTGCAATGCCACACAGCTTAGCTTACTATAGTTAACCTCGAATCTGAGCTTCTCGGCTTGTCAATGGAACATAACGTACTGAAGTCTCACTTCGGACACTTAGACTGCCATCTGCATTCTTGTAGATCCTGGAAGATATTGCCCACTGGGATCACCAGTCTGCCGCCCGGCTTCAGTTGTTTTATGAGTGCCGGAGGGATTTCTGCTGCAGCTGCTCCCACGTGAATTGCGTCGTAAGGTGCAAGCTCCGTCCAACCCTGCCTACCATCTGTTATCATGTAATCACACGATTAAGCACTATACATTGTTTCAAACAGAACATTTTGTATGTACTTGATAAAGATTCAGAATATCAAGTGAAGAGAGTAAAGGCAGTTTACCAGCCGCATGAATTGATAAGGACCCTGCTCTCAGAAGTGGAGCTGCAGCACTCTTTAGGATGTTTTTCATGGAAAGTTCGACTAACTCCGGGATATGTTCTACTCCAACAGCGTGACCATCTGGTCCGACCATAATGGCAAGGCAAGCCGTCAAATACCCAGTACCAACGATAAGAAATATGTAAGGACTGGACAAATCTGGGAACTCCTATCATGAAGAAAACCAAACTTCGAATGAAAGATACAAAGTGGCCACGATTTGAAAGCATAGACGGTAGCTGATCCACATGAGCATGAGTAATAAAGTAAAACACTTTATAATGTTTGTTGATGCACAAAAATAAGAGACTGAGTTCGTAGAGAAGGTACTTATTTTTTCATTTCTTTATTCGGCCTCTATTTATACATTGTACATGATGGATTCAATAAATGCGAATAATGGGCACTACCACTACAGTTACAATCATTAATGGGGATTTAAGTAATAATTGCCACGTTCTCCCACTTCACTCCCAGCGGTTACAAAATGCCAACGGTCGAGGCGAGGTCGTCAAGCGTTACGAGGTTCGTCGAACTAAACTCAAAGGATCGTCGACCTTATCTCGTCGGCCACGTCCACAGGTGCTTTTCTTTGGCTCAACAACAGCCCCCAAACTTTTCGTAAATCGCGTAGCAATTTCTCGGAAAGTTTTGTACAAACACAACATGTTTTACTGGACTCGTGGAGCGCTCGTATGTTCGAGCTTCCAGCGAGTTACGAGAGTTTCGACATCTCCTTCTCGTAGACACAAACAAGTGGGTTCGACGAGCTCAGCACGATTTTAATGCTTGCGCGTCGCCCCCGAGGTTAGCCAAGAAGAATTTTACGTTTTCCCTTGACTATCCCCTTGGCGCGGGCTGAATCGACGATTCTTTGCCGGCCTCTGTTTCTGTTAGTAACGAGAAACAGACCTTTCCCACGACCGTGTCGGTGCAGAAAGGTTTTAAACCTCCTCCTTCGGGAGTTCAGATGTTGGCACTACCTTGCCGTAGGTTGATCGTCGACCTCCCCCACTTGGGGGTAGGCGACTCTGAAAATTTCGTTAACTTTAGTGTATTATGCGGGGATCGTCGAGCCTTCTCTCGCGAGAGGCGGACGACTCAAGTTCCTCCCCGCATACAGCTGTACCTCGAACCTTGCGCAAGTAATCATTGCACTTTGACACGTGGCACGAGCGGGTTCGTTAGGGGGAAGAGGTACGACTCCCGAGGGAGCGTCGATTCAAATTTTCGACGTTTAAAAACGTTCCTCCCCCTTTCGTCGTCTACATTTTCGCTCCCCAAATCTCCCCTGCATCAGAAATCTGTAAATCAGAGCACGCGGGCCCGGCGATTTTCTCTTCGAAGTCGATCTTCAACCTATAGGTACGATTCATCTCCACATTCCCTTCATAACTGCGTTAATTTTAGAATTTAACCATGGCGGCGGAACCACATCTATCCAACTCCCCTTCCCCTTCAACCTCTGAGTCCGAGGGTTTTCCACCGCCAGGGGTATTTCCGGCCAATTATGATAGTCGGTTTAAGGGGGCTCTAACCACATCCTGTTCCCGAGTAACCGAAATGGCGTTAAATCACCTCTTCACTGCTTACGGATTCGCCGATGACGTAAAAGCCATAGCTCCCCGTCCCGATGACCATCCTCACCGACCACCGTTAGGATATACAGCCTTCCCAACAAAGGTTCTTAGCAGAGGCATAGGTCTACCACTTCACCCCTTCTTCATCGAAGTCTTAGACCACTACGGCCTAGCCCCTATGCAACTGGCTCCCGTCGCCTGGTTCAATATGTTCGGGACCCTCCTGATCTTTAGGAAGGCAGGACTCGATGAGCCATCTATCCGTGAGTTCGTCGACCTTTACGCGCTTGTCCCTAGATCCAAAGAGAGCTACTGGTATTTCTCGAAAAGACACCATCATCCGGAACCCTTAGTCAAGAAAACCCCATCTAACATGAAGAAATGGACCGAACACTTCTTCTACCTTGAGATACCTGACGACTTCCCCCGCATCAGGAGCCACTTCCACGAGCCCCCTCGTAAGTGTCCCTCCGTACCCGACTCGTCGAGCCCACTTCAACATACTAATTTCGTTGTTTATTATTTTTGCAGCGTACGTGAAGGAGGAACTCACCGCAGACGAGAAACACAGGATCGACAGGGCATACGCCGTCAAGAACCGAAAGTTCAAATCCTTACGCCGAGGTCGTTACATCGACGCCGGCGGGATCCACAAAGCCATGGAGAGACCTACGGCCGACGCCCTGAAGCAGATCCTCGATAAGAAGAGGAAGAAGAAGGAAAGCTCGCGGAAGAAGGACCGAGCTCTGCCGGAGAAGCCCGTCGAGCCAACTCCTGGCGAGGGTCCCTCCGACGCCGGCCAGAAACCCATCGGTGACAAGGAGCACCCGGAGGACTCGGTATCCTGCTTTAACTCCGATACGGGTCCGCAGGATCGCCAGAACAAGCGCCTCCGGAAGCAGTTCGAAGACCAGGTCACTGATTCTGGGGAGAGGACCATCACTACCCCGGGGAACGACGAGGTCCCGATCGACGACACCCTCCACGACACGGGGGCCACCAGGCTCATCCTGGCTCGAGAGCCAGATCCGACGACCTCGCCCCCTAGAGATCCTGTAGCCACTGAAGAACTCGTCGAGTTCGTCAGAATGCTGCTCTCCGGTCCTCCATGGAACACCCCATCTCCCTCTATGGGTCGAGCTTTCTCCCACTTCAGACAACTGCTGCTGGTATGAGCTCTTTTTGTCTCACGTTTTGACTTATACCCTTAAAAGTACAATAATTATTCACCAACCCACAGAGTTTTGGCGGATTGCGAGGGGACTACTTCGAAGTAGTCTCTTCAGAGCACTTATGGAAGCAACGCTCGTTCGCGGCGAATTCAACTGTATCAAAGGTTAGGGGGGAGATCAAGGTATTGTCTGCTCTACATGCTCAGGCTGTGGCCGACTCCTCAAAATTCCAGCTTCTTAGCAACAACCTTCTCCAGGAGAAGGCGAAGCTATCAGACCAGGTTTCTTCCCTCCAGGCGGAGAAGGAACAGGCAGGGAAGAAGGTCGACGAGCTAGAGAAGGTGGTTAAAGCATTAGAGGCTGCACGCGACGAGGATGCCGCAGCACGCCTGAAGCTCGAAGAAGAGCACCGCCTGACCCTGACCGAAGGAAAAGATCTTCCATTCATCGACCTCCTAAGTAAGCCTGTCGCCAAGGAGGCCATGGATGCCATGCACAGCCACGTGTGCTCCCAGGTGAAGGACCTCGTCCTTCAAAAGTACCCAGACCTGGATCTTGGCTTCCTGGACTCGGAGGACGAAGAGGAAGAAAACACAAACGAAGAGGGGGCCGACGACTCCACCAAAAAGGCTGCCTGACTACCCAACTCGATTACAACTGCTTCTACCTTAATATTATTTGTTTTTTTTTTCTTTTGTTATTCGACATGTACTGTTGCCCTTCGTCTTTAAGCAACGTTGGATTCCTACCTACTCATGCCTTTTACTTAGATTTATTTACTCATTCTGAAACGAATATAGAGTAGATAAAGTCCAAACGACAAAATATTCATAAGACAATCCTCAACTCTTTGTGAACAGATATACCAAGTATCTATCTCAAACCCCCTAACTTTACCATAAACAAATATTCAAAAGAAGAAATAAAACCAAACTCAAACCCAACTCCAAGGCAAGTAATTGCACTCAAAAATAAAATCTCTTGAGGTACTTTACATTCCAAGCATTCGGCACAGCTTTCCCCTCGGGGGTCTTCAGTCGGTACGCCCCATTTGCCACCACTTTTGAGATAACGTAAGGTCCTTCCCAACTGGGTGCCAACTTTCCCGCATTTAGGTCCTTAGTACTTTGGAACACATAGCGAAGGACCCAGTCCCCCATCCGGAAGGAACAGAAACGAACCGAACTATTGACGTACCGATCCACCGCCAACTGCCTGATCTCCATCCTCCTTGAGGCCTCTAACCGTATCTCCTCTAGAAACTTCAGGTCGTCGAGCCTCTGACCTTCATGGCTTTCTTGGTTGAAGAGTTCGACCCTTGGACTACCTTGAATAACCTCAATGGGAGTGACAGTCTCCGCTCCATACGCTAAAGAGAACGGAGTTTCCTTGGTCGACGACCTCGCAGTAGTTCGATATGCCCAAAGTACTCCGGGCAACTCCTGCACCCAAGCCCCCTTGGCTTGCCCCAACTTTTTTAGGATTTCAATGATAGTCTTGTTCGTCGATTCTGCTAACCCATTAGCCTCAGGATATCGAGGGGTGGACAAGAGTAGCTGGATCCCTAAATCCGTACAATATTACCTAACTTTTTTACCCACGAATTGTCTCCCGTTATCAGTGATTATCTCCTTGGGTAACCCAAAGCGGCAAACCAGATTCTTCCATATGAAGGAGATTACCTCCTGTTCGCGGATTCTTGCTAAAGGCTCCGCCTCTGCCCATTTTGTAAATGAGTCCGTTGCCACCAAGACATACTGTCTTCCGGCCACCCCTTTTGGGAGTTGGCCCACGATATCCAACCCCCAACGGTAGAAGGGCCAGACTGGTACATTAGCATGCAGGAGTTCTGCCTTCAGATGCGTCGTCCCAGCAAAGCGTAGGCATGCTTCGCACTTTTTAACCCACTCATTTGCATCTTTCCTCAAGGTGGGCCAGAAGAACCCCGCGGAGATCACCCGGTGTGCTAAGCTCCTGTGGCCGGCGTGGTTTCCACAGCTCCCCGAGTGTATCTCCCGAAGAAGAGCAGGGGCCTCTGCCTCACCTACACACCTCAATAAAGGCCCTCCGAATGACCTTTTGTACATACGCCCATCCAATAAAAAGAACCTGATGGCCCGTCGAACCAGACGCACCGATTCAACCGAGGACTCGGGCAGCGTACCATCCCGAAGATATTCGACGAGTGGCGCCATCCACGATCCAGAAATGTGACCGATGGGATGAACACCCTCTCGACTCTCATTTAATTTTGTGGCCGGCCATAAGGCCACGATTATGGGAAGTAGCCTCTCTCCCCCCGTCACATCCGCCACGGCTAAACTAGCCAGGGCATCGGCATGGCTATTCTTACCCCTAGGGACGTGCTCCATAACCACCTCATCGAACTTACTCAGCTCTTCCTCAATAATGGCGTGATAGGCCGCCATTCGCGCGTCCTTGACTTGAAATTCTCCCTTGAACTGACCCACAACAAGTTGCGAGTCAGCTTTCACACGCAGCTTTTTGATACCGAAGGCTCCCGCAAGACGTATCCCTGCTAATCGAGTTGGGTAGTCAGGCAGCCTTTTTGGTGGAGTCGTCGGCCCCCTCTTCGTTTGCGTTTTCTTCCTCTTCGTCCTACCAATTTGTTTAGAAAACATTCGATTCATCAAGCGTTGATACGTCGAACCGGCATTCTTCAGTCCGAAGGGCATGACCTTGTAACAGTAGATGCCCCGGTCTGTAACAAAGGTCGTGCTCTCCTGATCCTTCTCGTACATAGGGATTTGGTTATACCCTGAGAAGGCATCCATGAAGCTCATTAGCTCATGCCCCGCGGTGGAGTCGACGAGCCGATCAATGTGTGGCAAGGGAAATGGGTCCTTCGGACACGCCTTGTTGAGGTCGGTGTAATCCACACAAACCCGATTTTTCCCATTTTTCTTTTTGACCACCACAACATTGGCTAGCCATTTTGGATACTTCACCTCGCGGATGAATCCCACCCTTAGCAGGCTCTCGACCTCCTCTGCTATCGCCGTATTTCGCTCTGGGGCGAACCTCCGCCGCTTTTGTATCACTGGCTTTGCTGCAGGACTCACTTGCAGCCGATGCGTAATGATACTCGGGTCGATTCCCGGCATATCTCCGTGACCGAAGGCGAATGACTTCAGCCTCGATCGCAAGAATCCCACCAACTCGGCCTTCGACCCTTCATCTAGATTTTTACCGACGTATGTGACCCTCGAAGGGTTCCCCGGTTCCAACAACACCTCCTCAACTCTTTCCACTTCCCCCAGTACACCAACCGTGCGAAGGGATACGGCGTAGCAATCCCTGGCAGCATGTTGCTCGCCATGAATTGCCCGCACTCCCCAAGGGGTTGGGAACTTTACCATTTGATGGAAAGAAGATGGCACGACTTCCATCTCATGAAGCCATGGCCTTCCGGCGATCGCATTATAGGATGATTCGATATTCACCACTTGGAATTTAACCGTGAGGTTAATTCCTTCTGCATAAACTGGCAACGTGATCTCCCCCACCGGATCGAGCACCTCGCCACTGAAGCCTACCAACTGAGTTTGGCTCGGCTTTATATCATCATGGGATATCCCCATGCCCTCCAGGGCGCTCATGAACAAGAGGTTCGACGATGCTCCTGAGTCGACGAGGATGCGTCGCATCCTGCAGTTTGCTATCAGGAGCTCGATAACCAGTGCGTCATTATGAGGTCGTCGGACCCCTATCGAGTCCTCAGGACCGAACCCAATTACCTCTTGGGAGACAGGCTTAGTGGGCCTCCACTCCATGGCCCTAGCCTCCCGACAGTACCTCTTGCGGGCATTGTTAGAGTGTCCCGCCAGGTCGCAGCCCCCGTGCACGACATTCACCATTCTCTGGATCTCCGGCGGCTTGGGGACCGGGATGGCGTTCGGGTTGGTTGCCGGATTCGGACTTACCGCGCCGCCACCTCTTCGCCAGGTACTGTTCTTCTTACGCCCCTCTTGGAATTCCTTTAGGTGACCCAACTCCAGGAGTCGTTCGATTTCCCGTAGGAAATCCCTACATTGTATGGTGGTATGTCCATAGCAATGATGGAAGACGCAAAACGCATCCGTATTCGGCCCAATGCTCAGCACCTTCTTCAGCCACTTCACAGTGTCGCCCATCTTCTCCATTTCTCTAACGACGACCACTGGATTAACCTTGAGGGTATAGGTGGGCGCCTGCCTGGCATCATTCTGGCCAGGCGCTCCCTTCTTTTCCGGGTTACGCTGGTACGGCTGGAATGCAGCCGTCGACCGAGAGGTGCTGCCTTTCTCTCCGCGGGCAGGTCCCTTGACGCGCTCTCGCTGATTCAAGTTGGCCTGCTCCAACTCTCGACGAAGCTGGACCTCCGCCCTGGCCAAGACTTCCGCAAAGGTCGAACATGGGTATTCGACAAGCTTCCAGAAGAGTCGAGACCCCGGGCGGAGGCCATTCTTGAATGCGGAGATCGCGGCCTCCTCCGAGCAGTTGACAATGGTGACCTTAAGCTCATTAAACCGTCTCATGTATTCGCACAGTGACTCCCCTTCCTGTTGTATGATCCGGCTCAGGTCATCAGCCCTGGCCGGAACACGTCGGCAGGACGAGAATTGCTCGACGAATTTTCGATGGAGTTCGGCGAATGAGGATATGCTTCCACTGGGAATCCTCATGAACCACTGCATGGCCGACCCTTCGAGGCATGCAGCGAAACTTTTGCACATACATGCCTCCTTCACCTCCTCTGACATTGAGACTGTATGCATCTTGAAACGGTACAATGTCACAAATTCTTCAGGGTCGGTGGTTCCGTCGTATGGCTTGATTGAGGGCGTTGCGAACCGAGAGGGGAGCTTCACCTCTGAGATTTGACGTGTAAACGGTGTGTCATTGTAACTTCTCGCTTCTATGCTAAGTGGCTGAATAGGCGCCCCAGGGATGGTTGCGAACATTCTAGCCATATCCTCCAGCCTTTTCTCTAACGCGGCCAGCTTTTGGTCCCCCTCCTCCGAGTGGTGGCTCGACGCCCTGGAGGACCTTCGAGTCCTCCGGGATCCGCCTGCAGAATTCCGACGAGAGCGGCTGCGCCTCGTTCTCTGGCTATTAACTCGGCTCTCGCTTTCGCTTTCTCATTCCCGGAATCGTTCCAACTCCCCACGGAAGAAGCAATATATAGATTAGTACCTGAGCCAACATCCAGTGCACGCATGCCGGGCTTCAAATGGTTTTCCAACAAGTCAAGGCACATGGCATGCATATGAGGAGCAGAAATAGTAGCATTGTGACCTATTGGCATAGGACTGTCAATATATGGTGGTGTGCCCTGTCAATTGTTTCCATTACTTCTGCTACTTTCTTTGATCTTATCGAACCAGATTTCTGCAAGTAAGCCAACATTTCTTGGTTCCTATTCATATCACTTCCAGTCCAGAACCGCTGTTGGAAAACATAAAACAATATTGAGATAAGACTTAACAAACAGATTTGTCTCATAACCTGCCATAGAGGAACATAAAACAAGAAAACAAATATAAAAAAAACGTAATTTTTTTTTATATAAAAAACATAAATTGTTTATACCATAAAACCAATAGAGATAGACGGCTAAGGTTCAGCACAAGCGTCACAAACCAAAAGGCTGGTAAGAGTTTGTAAAGGCAATGAATGGGCAGAACACGCCCCCTGACCAATACAAAGCACGTTTGTCAATCTTGCAGCCAAAAACACCGTTTCTTGTTATCGATACATTTATGTTTACTTAGTATTCCAAAGTTCAGGTCGCTATTTCCTAAGGTAAGTAAATTAACCACACTCATCATCTTCTATTCAGAGAAAACAGAAGTTGAGAATTTTTAACAAGTATCAATATGCACCTTCAATTATACCTAATACGAGCCAGAGAAATAAACGTACAACGTGATCCCTAGTATAATTACTCTCGCCCACCAATCCACCATATGTTTATTCGGCACAGCTAAAGAAGTCGGACTCCCATATCCAACCTAAAACATCAAACTCAAACTCAAAATGCAGTAAAATGTCCAATCGAACAGTAATTTATCTCCAACCCAAAACACCAAACTCAAAAGAATATTTTCAGCATATTCTTTTTCCAACAACTATTTATACTTTTCAAATTCTACCAATAATTTATCAAATTTGCAATTTGAAACATTCATTAATGTCAAATAAAATAAAATTATCACGTGAAAATCAATTATTAACAAAAAAAAATATTATTAATTGTGCATTTACAATTATAACTAAATTTACATAAGTATAATACAAAGATAAAATAAAATTAATATTAAAAATTATAATAAAACTAATTATAATTAATAAAAATGATATATAATAAAAAAATCAAATATATACAGATAAATATAACATAAAAACCAAACTAGTTAAGCACTTAAAAGCCAAATATATACAATATATAAAAGATTAGGGGCATTTAATAAATTTGAAAGCAAAATGCGTTTTGAACAGTTCAGAAAGTCAATAGGAGAGAGAAAACCCAAATTTTGGGTTTTGCAGTGCTGGTTTGCAATAGGGTTGGAGCAATTTTTTAGACAAATTGGTATTTACGTTTGAGTTTGCAGGTGGGTTGGAGTTGGTCTTAATTGCATATGCTCCAATCGAAAGCTTATAAACAATAAATCTCCTATGCTCCAAACCAATCAAATCACATACTTATCAGCATATTCATATAACACTAGGTCGCCATTAACCACAGCGGAATCTCTATACGTACAAATCTCAGGTATCTACATCAACCCCTTCCAAATAAACCTACACCTAATTCATACCTAAGCATGGCACTTCACATATTTTCACGCCAAATTCAAAACAACTGCATCCGCAGCCCCTCCCATTCCGTACAATCTGAATTAAGCACTCTTTCCAAACAGCAATGAAATGTTGTGTTTACTCCTCGGCAGTTCGAGCTCGAGAAGGCTCGAGG
>JAPKLW010000826.1:195425-250502 GCA_026898455.1 Plectranthus barbatus | reverse complement strand
AGCCGTTTCAGGTTGTGCGGCAGTTACTAGTCAACCAAGTATTTATTACCGACAGTTTCAGGTTGAAATTGATGGGCATTAATTGTGGTATTTTAAATGCTTAGTTTTGGTTCTTATAAATAGCATTGTAGATTTCATTTGTAAATGAGAGAATCATGTAGAGTGAGAAAATAGTTATTTTTCAGATAGAGAGTAGAGTTTATGTAATAGTTTCATTACAAGTAATAAACTCAGAAAATTTCCCCAAGTCTTGTTCGCACACGGTCGAACCACTACTTTCGAACCGTTAGTCTTCCTCGTACCACTTTGTGATTTTTCCATCCTTTGTATCCTGGGGCCAACATGAAACACACACAGAAATGCAAAGTGAGAGAGTGTGGGTTTGCGCACCTCCATGCGGGAGAAGAGAGAGTTCCCCGTGAGGGAATGAGTGCCAGTAAAGACGAAGCGACAGCAGGAGAAGGCGGTGAGGTTCGGCGGAGGGCGGCGAGGAGCGAGGTGGAAATAGGATAAGAGGAAAGGAGCACGATAGCCGTAACGGCATACGATAACTGAAAGTGAAGAATAGTAGTGAGACGTGGAATGCATTTTTCATATGGGGTAATTTTTTACTCGACCCGACAACCCGACCTGAACCTAACACAAAATTAGTGGGTTGGGTCAACCCATTTAACTGTTGGGTCAATTTTGGGTTGAACCCACGAACCCAATTAAATTTTGGGTCGGGTTCGGGTTACCTGTGGGTCAACTCGCGTAACCCGAATAACCTGCCAAATTATTAATTTGAAATTAATAAAGTTTTATATCTTACCATTTTAGCAATTTTTTTAATGTATTTGATTTTTTATTCATGAACATTATATTCAATGTGTTATACTATAAATTAAATTCTATATTATACATCAAACATATAATATTAATAATAATAAAATAAATATGTCTAACACAAATTCAATGAGGTTTGATTACAAAATTGTCCTATTAAAGATATTATAATTGTATTATATAAAAAATAGAAAATATAATAAATTTGTGGGATGTAATATTTAAAGAAAATGACAAACATAAATTTGTTATATCTTTTATTATAAAGAATATATTTATGTTATAATATAATAAATATTATAAATATAAAAATTGATATAATATTTTTTATGGGAATAGTTTTTTCACTATTCTCTGTTAATATATAGATAGATTATCTAATTATTTAAAATATAATTATAAGATTATAAACATATTGTATATATATATATGCATATATTAGTATATTTATAATGTATGTTTTTTATAGTATACATCTAACTATTTTTATTTATTTGATAATACCAAAGCAAGTAGATAAAATACAAAACTTATAAACAAAGATAAAATAGTGAAAACATAAGGTTTTACTAAAATATATTATATATGTATGTGCTATAACATTAAAATACATCAAGTAAAATAAAATTAATGTGATGTAATGATTTACACCGCACTATGTGCAAATTAATTATATGATATTTTATTTTATGATATATTAAGGTGAAATTAATAAAGTTATATATCTTCACATTTTTTTATAGATTATCTTTAATATATTTAATTTTTATTTGTTAATATTACACATATTATAATATAAATTATTTTCTACATTATACGTCAACTATATATACATTTAATAAAAATAAAAAGAAGTACATTAAACATAAAGTCTATGAGATTTGATTTTAATATTATCCTATAATAATGTTATATTTGTATTATTCTAAAATAATAGTAAATATAATAAATTAATGAGATATAATAATTTAAATAAAAAGTGACAAATATAATTTTTTAATATTTTTAATTATTTTTTATTGTATATATGTTATAATAGAATAAATAAAGTAAAAATAAAAATAAAAAATTATGTGAATTTTTGGAGTGAACAATTTATTTTACTACTTTGCTTTAATATATATATATATATATATATATGGAGCGGATCCAGTGAGAAAACTCTTAACGTGAGAAAATGAGAAAGATGCTTGATTGCATTCAAGGCGTTGCTTGATTGCAATGTTGCTTGATTGTGCTTTAGTTGTTGCTTGATTATTTTGTTGCTTCATTGCGTTTTAGTTGTTGCTTGATTCAATATCAACCATTGATTTTTTTAGATCTGATGGATATGATTCATTCTTTTTTCTCACATGGAGATTTTTTTTAACATGATCCCTCCTCTATATATATATATATATAGGGAGCGGATCTAGTGAGAAAATTCTTAACGTGAGAAAGTGAGAAAGATGCTTGATTGCATTCACGGTATTGCTTGATTGTATTCAGGTCGTTGCTTGATTGCAATGTTGCTTGATTGTGCTTTAGTTGTTGCTTGATTATTTTGTTGCTTGATTGCATTTTAGTTGTTGCTTGATTCAATATCAACCATTGATTCTTTTAGATCTGATGGACATGATTCATTCTTTTTTCTCACATGAAAATTTTTTTTTACATGATCTCTCATCTATATATATATATATATATAGAGTGACTCACATACTAAAAATTAATTTGTGCTAAATAGGAATGAATCTACACCCTTCATCTAAAAAATTCAATGGTTGAGATTAAAACATTTTCCCAGATTTTATGCTTTTTTGCTTTATAAATTATGCTTAATCGAATTAAGCACGATTTATAAAGCAATTAAGAACGAACGAAAATTATGCTTAATTTTTTAATCTTTATGTTTTAATCTCAACCATTGATGCTATCAATCCAAGGGCTGAAATTCATTCCTATTTAGCACAAACTTTAATTTTAGCACTTGAGTGAATCTCTCTCTCTCTCTCTCTCTATATATATATATATAGATTAATTTATTTATTTGTAAATTTGGTTAGAATATTTAAATAAGATTTGAACTAAAAAAATTAATATATTTTATTTTTTAAATTTGATTAGAATATTTGAATAAGATTAAACGGGTCATTTGGATCATTCTTGGGTCGACCTGAAAATAAACAGGTTGGGTTCGGGTTGAACAATCTAGACCCAAAAAATAAATGGGTCGGGTTCGAGTTGACATATAACGTGTTAATATTAGATCTCAACCCGACCTGCCAACCCGAACCCAACCCAATTGTCACCCCTAATTTTTCATTTATTTTTTGGAATCCAAATTTCTCGCACTTTCCTTCTGCTTCTGCGACCGCGCCTCTCCTGTTGGGCTGGGCTTTTTTTCAAAAAAAGAAAAAATACACATAGTTTTAAATTAACTCTTCTTTCTTATCTTTTAATTTTAGCCTTTCAAATGGGAAAAACATAGGATTGAATTCGTATGTTTAATTTCTCCATTTCATAACAAGTAGAATACAAATTGTAGGTGATGAGAATCTTGATGTGTAACTTTGGAGCAATGCTTCACTCAACCATGATAAAATATACCTAAGTTTCATAGTTCTTGATGTAAAATATTCGAGAAATAAGCCAATTACCTTAATAAATTACTCCCTCGGTCTCATTTATTTGGTCTAGTTTTTACTTGCACGAATGTCAAAACTCATTTATGAATACATTAAATATTTGAACAAATCTACTAAATTACCCTTATTTAGTATTAACTATTATATAACTCTATTAATTATGTTCAATTTATAAGGGTAAATTTGTAAACACATGCAAAAAAATACTAAATTTAAATAATGAACCATATAAATGGGACACCCCAAAAAGGAAATATGGACCAAATAATCGGAACGGAAGGAGTATTATTTTTCCAAAGCACCTTGTTATGTACTTAGCTTGTATGTACAAAAGATGCGATGTGACATCAAATTAATAAGATAAGAGCTTAAAAAACAAAAGGGTATTGTGATAATTGGAATGCAATAAAGCTTGTGTGCAAATGGCAACACATTATTAAGATATCACTACTTTCTCTGCTGATTATGAGCAGAGTAACAGTGAAAGCTAAGTGGATTTCCACAGACAAGCTCTTTTGCTTTTGCTGCTTTCATTGTCAATACATGATGTAACATTTTTCTATCCAAAACTAAAGCATTGGCGGCCTCATCCAAATTTTACGAAAAAAATAATGTGAGTAAAGAAGCATCATATGCTTTGGCTTTGTTTCTTTATGTTTCCCCCCTTTTTCCAACAGAATTCTTGAGAAAAACGTAAAGCTATTCGTGCAATGGATGGTCTCTTTGGTATTTTGATGCGTTTATGTTTAAATAGTTATAGACATCTTTCCTTTAAGTTTTGAAGGATAAGAACAAATAATGTATCATTGCATTCATATAAAAATTATAGGTATCAATTATCATGTATAGGAGTTGGATAAGGTGAGAATAGGCTTTATGATGAGAAATACTAATAATTCTTGTATATGTATTTAAGTGCAATTTATATGTATTTTATTCATTTTCATTAAATGATGCACAAATGCATAATTTTTTATATAATGTATATATACTAGTTATATAATGCATCTAATTACCCCATATTGTATATGACGACACTAAAATGCACGCGTTATTTATTAATTGTTGAGTATTAAATCAAAAATTAAATTTAAAAGTACGAAATTTATTCTTATTTCTTATTATAAAAAGAAATTCTCATCTGATTAATTATAAAATAAAACAAACTTATAAAATGGATTTATATGTGTCCATCACTATTGATTCTTTCTCCAAGTAAGTTCAAATGTAGATTTATCTATTCATACTTCTATTTCCTTCTTTGTTGTACAATAAGTTTTTAACCTTACCCTAAATTGTTTGTCAAAACAAAATTTGTCCTCCCTTGCTAATTCCATATATAATATTGTCCTTCAACTTTAGAAATCCTATCCCTAAAAAAAAGAAAGAAAGAAAAAAAGAAAAAAGAAAAGGAAAGAAATGTGGATTGAGTCACTTACACCACCTTACAAGCAAGGAACTCGATCCAACACACCTTTATTCCTTCGTTTCACCCTATATAAATGCATGCATTTTCTTCATCAAAACACAAACCCAACAAATTAGCTTATAATTATAAACATACAAAAAAAAAATGTCAACTGCAATTGTTCCATCCAGGAATCAGAATCCTCTTCGTTCCATGCTGTCGGACGACACTGCGCTGAGGAAGCAAATCCAGTCAACTCATGCTTACGATGATCACTCTATCGACATAGAATCCATTCTTGTCATAGTCACAGACATCTTCAATCTTGTATCTCCTGGCATTGTCAATGTAAGCTCAAATCTTGGTTTTTCTTATCAGTTGTGATGTAACTAGTTGTTGATCTCGATCAGGGCTCGACGAACCATGGAGAGATCGGGGCTCTAACCAGCTTTGAAGGCATCCAAGACTCACTAGCCTTCCTGTTGAACAAGATTTCCTGCGAGGTTGGTGATTTGAATCTTGTTTAAACTGTTTTATATTTATTGTTTAGCTTTGAATGCCTAATATTCACTCACAATCAATGATCAGCTCTCCTGCAAGTGCGCCGGGGGAGGCGACAACCACGCCTCCGCGATGGAAATCCTGACCATCCTCTCCAGCTATACATGGGATGCCAAAGCTGTGATTGCCTTAGCTGCATTCTCCGTCAACTATGGCCAGTTCTGGCTCGTCGGGAACCTCTTCACCACTGATCCGCTGGCCAGATCAGTCGCGGTGCTGAAGCAGCTGCCGGAGATCATTGACCACTCCAGGTTCCAGACCATCAACAGCCTAGTGAAGGCCTCAATCCAGCTAACAAGGTGCATTGCTGATCTTCGTCGTCTCCCATCAAAATACATATCAGATGATACAGAGGCTATGAAAGTTGCTGCGAGTCATGTTCCATTCGCGGTGTATTGGATTGTGAGAAGCTTGATTGCCTGTGCGTCGCAGGTTACAGAGATTCTTGGGTTAAGTCAAATGTAAGACCATAAAGAGAGCTCGTTTAAGATCAATTAAGTATCATCACAGCTTAAGTTTAGGCCTAATATTGTGCAGGGGAAGCTCCTATGCAGAGACATGGGAGCTATCCAGCTTAGCACACAAGGTAGCCAGCATTCATGACTCCCTCCAAGCTCAACTTCTCCTCTGCTATCGACATATAGGTGAGGAAATTCGAGCACTATCATATAATCATAAATCATATATATGTACGTAGTAGCGCCTGATTAAGACATTGCATAAAATGCAGATGAGAAGAAACATGTTGAATACTTCGAGACCCTGGGGCATTTGTTTGGGACGGCGCCTCACATTGATAACCAGAGAATTCTCAAGCACTTGATCTACATGAAGGAAGATCTTCTCCCTCTTGTAGTTGGTGATAACAAAACTACAAAGGTAAGAGTTCATGATGTTCATTAATGTATTCTTTTTTTTTTTTTTAAATTTGTTGTTCATGTAGGTGGGGATTGAAGCTCTTAGAGGAAAGACAGTGTTGTTACTAATATCAGACACTGAAATCTCCCATGATGAGCTTCTAATACTTGGCAAAATCTACCATGATTCAAAAACGAGGCCTGAGTTTAAGTACGAAATAGTGTGGCTCCCCCTGGTGGACAAGAACAAGATGGATGAAGAGGAACACAGATTCGAGCAGGTGCAGAGCAGGATGCCATGGTACACCTTGCACGATCCAGGCCTGCTTCATCCGGCCGTTGCAAGGTACATCAGGGAGGTGTGGCACTACTCCAGGAAGCCCATCATTGTGGCATTGGATCCACAGGGGAAAATGGTGAATCCCAACGCCATCCACATGGTCTGGATATGGGGCAACATGGCCTATCCCTTCACTCAGAAACGAGAAATGGACTTGTGGAATCATGAGGAGTGGAGAGTGCCGCTTGTGGTGAATGGAATCGATCAGGCTATATTGAATTGGGTAAGTTCAATTCTCTTAACGTATATCACAGATCACAATGATTCTTGAATTAATATAATCAACCATGTTTTTTTCTTCGTCTTTGATCAGATAGAAAAAGACAAGGTCATATGTATGTATGGTGGCGAAAACTACGAGTGGATCCGGGAGTTCATCAAGGCAGCGAGAGACGTGGCAGCCGCGGCTCCGATCGAGCTAGAGATGGTGTATATAGGGAAGGCGAAGCTGAGCCCGGAGCGTGTGAGAAGGCTGGAGGAGATTGTGGGCGGGCGGAGCCGTATATGGGAGGATCCCACATCGATTTGGTACTTCTGGACGAGGCTGGAGAGCATGATGTACTCGAAGATTCGCCAGGGCGCTAAAATCTCCGGCGATCGGATTCTGGGTGAAGTGCTGACGCTGCTGACCTTGGGTGGCAGTGAGCAGGGTTGGGCAATGTTCAGCCAAGGTGCAGGATCGGGGTCGGGCCAAATTGCTCGGGCTAAAGATGATGCAATTATGAAAGCCCTTGTTGAATTCAGGCAGTGGGACCAAATTGCTCGACAGGATGGCTTTGTGCCGGCGCTGAATAACTATTTAGCCGGAAAACACACGGCGGAGCACTGCAACCGCCTCATATTGCCCGGTGTCGACGACATACCGGAGATGGTGGTGTGCACTGAGTGTCATCAACCCATGGAGAAGTACTACCTGTACCGTTGTTGCACCGACTGAATGTGTGGACTTTACATATATTACTAATCTGATGCATGTGAAACTAAGGAGTGTAAGATCTTTTTTTTTTTTTTTTGGTGGTAGGTTTTGTCGAAGTTGTGGAAATAAGTACTTATCTTGTGTTTGTATTTTGTTTTTTTATTTGATATGGATTAATGAGGAGTAATATATTGGACTATTTATCTCACGATTTTTTTTTAGGGGAACTATCCTTTTGTTAAGTTAATATCGATGGGTAATTCTATTTTACCTTTGTTCTTCATAGAAGTAAACTTTTGTTGGTTGAGGAGTTGGGATGTTCATAAATATTTGTTTATAAAAACTGATAAATATCATTTCAAAATGTATCTTTCCTGATAGATATGTTTGAATTTTAAGCTTCTAGTTGTAAATTTGTAAGTCTCATCGGCCCAAATTTAACGTTAGCTAGTCATGTCTTCAATCAACACTAGTGAAGAAATTGATACGTTTTTATCTTCAAAAGTTGACTTGGATTTATATTAACTTTTATCAATATTAGATCATAACTAAATTTATTACATCAACAATGACGACGTCAACAAGTCAAGCATAAAAGTGATACTCCCAATCCCATACAAGAAGGCGAGTTTTAATTCTTTCCATCTATCTAGAAAAACTTGGGCAATTTTGTCTCCTCATTAATTTATACATAAATTATCTATTACAAGAAATAGAAATAAATAATATAAGGCCATTTTAGGGAATTTACAAGTCAACAAATGACTTGAAATCATGGCTCAAGGTTGGTCCCACCTTCACAAAATTTTCCACACGGAAAGATTGAAGCTTCGCCATTTATAGTCAACAACCAGCGTCTTAGACCATTACACCATTTCAAACTCCAATCGCCGCCATCACCTCCTCCTCCTTCCACGGCAGCTCCTGAGAATCTTGTCATGGCGCCACATCTTCGCCAATCCCTTCTCTCCCTCCTATGTTTCATCTTCACAGTGACTACCATAGCTCAATCAAAACTCAATCTTCTCTCCTCTGACCATGATGCCCTCTTGCAGATACACAATGACTTAGGCATCAAGCCTACTCCGGCGGCCACTCTCTGTGACTCCGCCGGAATTCTATGCGTGCGACGAGTCGTGAACGGCTCGCACATTCTCAGAGTTGTTGGTATTGCTATTGAATCCCAACAACTCAAAGGAAAGATAGCACCAGCCATTGGTCAGCTGTCTGAGCTGAAAGAGCTTTCCTTTCCACACAACCAGATTTCTGATCAAATCCCACCGGAAATTATCCACTGCCAAAAACTCGAGGTGCTGAACCTCAGTAACAATCTGTTTTCAGGCAAAGTCCCTGCCGGATTATCCTCGTTAATTCGCCTCCGAATCCTGGATTTGTCCTCAAACAAGTTCACAGGGAGCGTCAAGTTCTTGAAACACTTCCCCAATCTTGAGAAACTCAATCTTGCTAACAATATGTTTGTAGGGAAAGTGCCAGTTTCATTGAGATCGTTTCGGAATCTCAAGTTTATCAACATTTCCGGCAACAATTTGCTCGAGGGCCCAGTTCCATTGACGAATGATCGGCTTGATCAGTATTTGCCCGTGGATTTCACTGAGGAGAAGATAGTCCCAAAACGCTATGTGTTTGCAGAGAAAAAGCAGCCGAATTCCGCCGTGGCGCCTTCTTCGAGTGTGGCTAATGCACAAGCTCCATCAAAATCAGCAGAAACTCCAACTAAGAACAAGAAAAAGAAGAAAAACAAGAGATTAATGGAGTGGATTCTTGGATTTCTGGCAGGGATTCTTGCAGGCTGTGTGTCTGGATTGATATTTTCCATGGTTTTCAAGTTCTTGATGCGATTAATCAGAGCGCACAGATATGATACTAGCTTGAAGATCTTCAGTGCGATGATCAAGAAGCCCGAGGACTTGGCATTCCTGGAAAAGGAAGATGGATTACAGTCACTTGAAGTTATAGGAAGAGGTGGCTGTGGTGAAGTTTACAAAGCTGCTCTACCTGGAAGCGATGGGAAACAAATCGCGATTAAGAAGATAACACAGCCCCCCAGAGACGCAGAAGAGCTGACGGAAGAAGACAGTAAGCTCTTGAACAAGAAAATGCGCCAGATAAAGTCTGAAATTCAGACCATGGGCCAAATCAGGCACCGGAATTTGCTTTCCCTACTGGCTCATCTGCCGCGGCCTGATTGCCATTACCTAGTGTACGAGTACATGAAGAACGGAAGCCTGCAAGATTACCTCAAATTGGTGTCAGAAGGAAAGAGAGAATTAGACTGGTTAACAAGATACAATATTGCACTCGGAGTGGCTGCTGGGCTCGAGTACTTACATATGCATCACAATCCTCGCATCATACACAGAGACTTGAAACCTGCAAACGTGCTGCTGGATGACGACATGGAAGCCAGAATTGCAGATTTTGGGCTTGCAAAAGCTGTCCCTGAGGCTCAAACTCATGTTACAACCTCAAACGTGGCAGGGACGGTGGGGTACATTGCTCCTGAGTATTACCAAACATTTAAGTTCACTGAGAAGTGTGACATGTACAGCTTCGGTGTTCTGCTAGGCGTCCTGGTCATCGGGAAGCTGCCATCCGATGATTTCTTCCAGAACACAGAGGAGATGGGATTGGTGAAATGGATGAGAAGTGTGATGACTTCTGAAGACCCGAAAAAGGCAATTGATCCGAAGCTGCTGGGAAATGGCTATGAGGAGCAGATGCTTTTAGTTCTGAAGGTTGCCTGCTTCTGCACTCTGGATAATCCTAAGGAGAGGCCAAACAGTAAGGATGCTCGATGCATGCTATCTCAGATAAAGGGTTTTGAATAACTTGTCAATTCTGGCTGGAGGTGCTTGTTGAGAAGATCTCAATTCTGCAGTGTAAAATGTGTGAATTTGAGTTTATAGGTTCTGCTTAAATTAGAATTTGTGTATTCTAGAAGAAGATAAATGGACTTGTTCATGCAATTACTATGGTTAACTCCCTTGTCTAAAGAAATTTAATCTTAATCTGTTACAAACATGATGTATCAAATTCTGTTTACACTCCCACGCAAACGGTAAACCTGATTTCCCGCTCTTTTCAATGGCAAAATCATCAATAAAGTCGGCATGTTTCCATGGCAAGACATGTAATAGCCTGGCAGAGATCTTCTACAGAGCAGGATCAGTATAAGGTGATTTTCAAACTTCAAATCAGGGCATGGAAAACATGCACTGAAGGCATGACCGCACTACATATCTTGATCAGGCAAATTCGACATGGTTTATTTAGCAAACGATTTGAATCGAGGATTACATAGAAAATCATAATCAAAATACACAATTCAGTGCTGCATACTAATAGAGCAATCCAAGAAGAGATCACAATCTGCTTACAAAAGATGCAATTCCTACAGAAAACGACTCCAAGATACTTGAACATACTGATGCTACATCTTCACCTAAAATGCATTAGCTCTTTCACTAAGAGCCTAAGAGATCAAGCCGAAGACTAAAGTTTATCCAACATTCTCATACCACATTGGAAAATCTGCCAGAGATCCCACAGCACACGTGTTAGGGACTCCAGCAGTCAAAAAGGCTACAATTCTCCTTGTTTTAACCATTTCCTTCTAAATTCCGCAGTCTTGACAGTAAACTCCAATAAAGACATATACAAGTTTGAAAAAAAAAAGCATATCAACTCCTCAGCATTTCACCTGGTTGATACTATCCTGGGAAAAGGAAAAAAACAGCACAACTACTAATTAGATGGTAACACTAGTTTTGACCTAATCATCTCAGTCTTGACTCTTGATATGCATCAACCATAGATTAAATAGGAATAAGTTTTAATCATCTTTAAACAAGAAACCATAGCAACTTTTTCACACTTTTCCTCATAAAGTAACCAAGAACTCACGACATAATCCTAAAGATCATATGGAAATATCAGTGTTGAATGAGTACTGGACATATTGGAGGAGAGGCATATGATGCAATCTGTTTGGAACAAATTGGAGCACTTTTTCATATTTATACAAAACTTCATGCAACTCAACTGAAAAATTCAAGCTTAAAGGTACCTCAAAAATCTAAAAGTAATTGTGGAAGTATCCTCTCCAGATGAGTTGCTTCTATCCTCGAAGCACCCTCTGCTTCAGCAATGGCAGCAGCACGCTGTATAGCCTCTGGGACATAGTAAACAAAGGGAAAATAAGTATTAAATGTCATTTAACAATGAAAAATATAGCAATTGCATGGACTTATAAAGAGGGCAGCTTTTTCTTCAATAATTGAAATACAAAAAGGTGTGGGTTTCTTATCCTAACCTGCCACAAAAACTCGGAGGAGTTCACAGCTAAGCTTCAAAGCATTTGCATTTGCTGTATTCCACAAAGAATTTACATCTCAGCCATATTCATAAGTGAAGACAGAATCATCAAGCTCATTCATCTAATAATACTTGAAAACTGATTCTTAGAAATAAAAATCAGCCAAGTGAACTAAGTCGGGGAAGCAAGTTTGGGACCAGAAGCAGTAAAGAAAGTGCTGCTTCTCAAACATAGATCAGTTCAACCTTCCAAGAATCCACAAGGATGTCAAGACCCACAGCATAACCGTGCAATAAGCCAATTTTATAAAATAAATTACACCAATGTGGTCAGAAAAAAACTTCTCAAGGCTGAGCTACAAAATACAGATTGTTTCAACTAAGAGGAAACATGCACAGCGCAAATCAATAAGTCCAATGTAAAATATGTTTAATCGTTCAGTAAAATTCAGCGAAGACATGAACTTCTCTTAAATACACGATCTTTTTATGCAAGATAATCATTTTGTACATGGGTTGCTTAAGTTCACATTCTTGTTTTTTGGTTAAAACGCATGCTAATAACCATGCATCATTCTGACCTTAAAGCATCCATTTGACACAATCATCCTACATTAGGCAACCTTCAACCTAACCACAAAAATAACAAAATAACTAGGTCTGAAGAAATCCTTAGCTAGCATAATTCTCACCAGTGGTGAGCCGGCTTCTCTTCGTTGAACTTGGTCCCGCCTACAGGTGATCAAATTCACAGAAAAAAAAATATATTACATTAAAGGAAAGCATACAAGGACAAACATTCAACAATTAGCCACTTCATATTAGGAAAACGTGTCATCAGAAAAATATATGCAAATGAAAACAAAAAAAATCATATTTCGATGAAAACAACCATAAACAAGCAAAAAAACATAGAAGCGAAACTTTATACTTCAATGAAACTGAAATTGTACCTCTTCTTCGTTTTCTAGGAGTTGATTCTTCTCCCGCTCTGCCCACACACAAATGCTCAATGTTAAACTGAATATCGAACGAGTAAATAAAAAATACGAGGGAAACGTTAACTAAAATGAATAGCAAACCTCACCTCGTTTTTCCCAAACGAGTCTGAAAATCGCACGAATTAAATCCTGTTCCATTAACAACAGCGAAAGTCATGAGCGATTGAGACAATCAAGAAATTCGTACAATAAATCCGATAAATAAAGCGAAGGAAGAAAATCAAAGAGTGAAGCCTTGGTCAATTTTACAGGATCAAATGTGTTTTCCTCCATTGATGAATGAAGATTGAGAAATCGAAGTAATAAAAAAATTTGGGTAGAGTAATTATGCTGCTTTCGAGTGAGATTGTTGTTTTAGCATATCACCCCCAAATCGATTTAGCATATTACATAGTAACCCCACTAAAGGTTCTTCTACAATTTATTTTTGAGTTGGTTAGGAAGAGAGAAATATATCATTTCATTAAAATTTAGGAAACATATTATTTTATTAAATTTGTTTCACAATAAAAATGATGAGACTGATTCATATGAGAATTTGCCTTTATTTTAACTTAAATTTTTAAATAAAGTTTTTTTAAGTTGAGTATACTAAATACAATACATCACTTAAATGATTTTAGTGACTTGTTTATTATTTTATAATTGACATTCTAAAAGATATTATGTACGGTAAGTCGATATAATCAAATACAGTTTCGTTCATCTATTTATTTTGAGCGTATATTAGTATATTCAAATGTTGATGTATAATAATAATCAAATATTAGTAAAAGAAATTAAAATAAATTATTTTTGTAAGTAAAAAATAGAATGAGAAAAATGAGCGTGATCCATTGGAGGCGAGAAGCCCAAGTGGTAAGGGTAAGGCTACAATGGAAAATCTAAAAGCCTGCTGGACAAAAACATACATGAAACAGAAAAAAAGTTAAAGCAAATGAATGAGGCCCACTACATTCATACCTTAACAAATACTACTCCTACTACTTAAGAAATAAAGAATTGGAGGTAGTCCAACAAATACTTATACAATGCAGCGGCAGCAATCCCTAGAAACTCCCATGCTCATATCCATTAATCACATTCAAATCCATATTTATATTTATAGATAATTATAATTAAGATTTTACCCACTTATGTATTCTAGAATGGTTTGTAAGCACATGTGGGACAACTAAAACAGCTCATTCTCCTTTGAGTTTCCAACTCAATCCCATACATGTTAAACTAATCTCAATACTAAAACAGCTCATTCTCCTTTGAGTTTCCAACTCAATCCCATACATGTTAAACTAATCTCAATAAATTAAGATTTCTTAACATCAAAGAGGAAATCCAGCAGCAGACATGTGGGCTACTTTTCTTGCTCATTCCCCCACACCCACTCTCTTCAAATTTAAACTACACATACATTATATCTATATCTATATTATTATATACACATGTGAAGTTGGCATCCCCAAAAAGGGCGCACCCTCCAACCTTTTCATTTTAAATACTTCCTTTATTTCACCTTCAATTTTACATTTATTTCTCATTTTTTTTTTGCTGGCCTTCTTTTTCCAATTTGGCTCATAAAAAAAAATGTAGAATTGAGGTATAATATATAATAATATAAATTGAAGATACATCTTTACAATATATATATAAATAATTTGCAATGTATATTTAATAAAAAATTGGGGCTACAACCTTCAATATAGATTTCCTGATTTCAATTTTATGACGGTTAGAGTTTATGACATTTTTTTATTTTTAGTATTAGATCCTATAAGTTTTGAGTTTATCATTAACTATCAGGGTTTAATACTGTTTTATATAATTAGGATTTGTAATCTTTAAATTTCATTCCTCTCTAGATATTGAATTAGTTTGAACTAACTGGGTGCAGGGGGATGGAGCATTTTCGAATATATATGTACAAAGAAAACTGTAATTTATATAAATAATTAAATTGGATGATCTAACAAATTGAACAATACTCGTAAGTGAGCAAGCAGTAAATAATGGTTTAACAAGTTTTATATTTGTAGTGCCTACATGTATGACTTTTGATTAAAACTATATATATATATATATATATATATATATAACTCATCAATAATTTCCTAATTTCCTTTATTGGCCACACAATATCCTTTATTGGTTTCATCATATGAAATGTTCAAATCATGCATGCTTTTTTTTGTGTCACAAAATTGCGAAGCTTAATAGGAGTATATGTTTGAACAAATATGAACACATTGAATAGTTTTTTTAAAGATTTATTTTATTTTATACATATATTAACATTTCAAGTCAAAACTAGACATTTTTATTGCAGGAAAGTGATCTATATTGTTATATTATACTTCAAGAGCTAAGTAAAAGTCATTGTGTGTATTTGTAGGCGTTTTATCCAATAAATTTCACCTAATTAATTAAAAGAAAGCACCCAAACTAACAATTATAATAATAATAATGGGGGTGGGCACGTAAAAATCATTAGACTCACTATGTGGGTCCACGTGGCTTTAATTTATTAATGTAGAATATACACTTTGATTGAGATTATTAGGACTATATTTTGATAGAAACAAGAAGAAATTTACATTTGCAAATTGGGAAACAGCTCATTAATCTTGAATCCTATAGTGAGTTTGACCATATCAATTAGGTGAGCTAAATTTAATTGAATAGTGAATCCACATCCATCCATCTTTCTACTTATAGTGTCATTATGACTTATTTCCTTTGTTTCGAATGTAAAATGTTTTATGTGAAATCACATCAATTATTTCTTTTCCTCTTGTCTAAATTCAGGTTAATTATGACAAAAATGAGTAATTTTAAAAAATAATCGTCGCGTTTCAACATTTTAACTTTTATTGCATTTTAAAATAAGATATGGAGGAGGCAGTTGGAAAAAAAAACAGCTTATTATAAAATAAATTTATCTCGAGTAAAACAAGAAAAGGCCAAAAATAGCTCATTGGAACTTCAAAATATATTTTAAAAAAGAAATAAAAAGAAAATAGAAAAAGGAATATGTGGCCATGCTTTGATGAATAGTAAGCATCACAGCTGGTCACAGTATCATAATCACTCTCCTCAATCTCCACACCGAATACCTTTTCCTTTCTCTCTCATCCCCCTTCTCTCTCTACTGTTCCGTCCAGTTTCTATACATTTTCATACAACTCTCTCTCTCTCTCTCTCTCCCCTCGCACACTGCTACGAATTTATATTTCTAGCACATAGATACAGTTGCAGAATTCTGACAGCATATTATAGATTTTAGAGAGAGAGAGATGGGAGGGGTGACGTCGTCAATGGCAGCAAAACTGGCGTTTTTTCCACCGACGCCGCCGAGCTACAAGCTGGTGACCGACGAGGCGACGGGGCTGCAGCTGCTGCACCCGTTCCCGCACCGCGAGAACGTTGACGTATTGAAGCTTCCGACACGGCGAGGCACGGAAATTGTGGCGGTGTACGTGCGGTACCCCATGGCTAGTTCGACGTTGCTGTACTCGCACGGAAACGCGGCGGATATCGGCCAAATGTACGAGCTGTTCATCGAGCTGAGCATTCATCTCAGAGTTAATCTTTTGGGGTAATTACTGATGTCCAATTCTGTTCTGGTATTTGAAAATCATGTGTTTGTAGTGAATTGCTAGGGTTTTGTTTAAAGTTGGTGTGCAACTGTGTGGTTCTGGGGGGAATTTTATCTGATTGTTCATCTAGCTGTTGATTTTGGTGAATTTTTTTCAGGTCATTGCTATTTTGGCGTGAGAATCTTGTTTTTTGGGTTTCAATAATCGTATGAATGATTTGCTTGTTTTTGCTCTTAAAAAACATTCTACTTGGGAAAGTTCGTTGTTATGTGGATGATCTTAGGTGCTTCTGCCTTCTGACTCCGTGAGTTGTTTGCTTAGTTGGAGGAGATGGGATATTGATTTTTTTATTTTTTTTATGTTGGTGCTGTTTTGCAATATTTTATTGGCATGGCAGAATTGCAGTTTAGGGTAATTTTGGGGACTAAAGTATTGCTTGGAAGATTGAGAGTCATTCTGAGAAACAAAATTGAATGTCGATGATCGAATTTAGTTATTTTACTGTTGAGATGAGATGAGCCCCTGGGGGAGTGAGGGTTGTAAATTTGGACTCTGGAAAATTTGCTGTAGAATTTCTTTTGTTTTCGGAGATTTTCAGGGAGGGAGGAAGGTTTGATGATGGTGGTGGTTGGCTTGACTATATCTTGTGTTATAATACTCTTGGAAGAAGTTTATAATGTTGAACAACCATTGACCTCAAAATTAGCAGCAGTGCTATAATGATGAATATGTTACCTTAATTTTTCAATCAGAATACCATTCTAGCGGTCATATGTAGGATAGTATAGTATTAATTTTAAAGATCTTGTATTTATCAATTTAATATTCTATGAAGATGGCTAGTCTAATCTTCGATCGTACAGAATAGCTTGCCTAGTTTGGGCGTGTTTGGCTGAAAATATTAATTTGGGCTTGCATTTCATCTCGGTGTTTATTATTTATGTAGTTAGGGCTTTTTCTAATTGGTAACTTTTGCATCTTACATCCACAGCTATGACTACTCAGGCTACGGGCAGTCGACAGGGAAGGTATAATCTAATTACTTATATTTGCATGTTCCTGTAATCCTCATATTAGTAAGTGGTTTGTTGCCTGAGTTATCATGTTGAAGTTTGCATGTTATGTATGCTGCAGCCAAGTGAGCATAACACTTACGCAGATATTGAAGCTGCATATAAGTGTCTCGAAGATAGCTATGGGGCTAAGCAAGAAGACATTATCCTGTATGGCCAATCTGTTGGCAGTGGCCCCACCGTAGATCTTGCGGCGCGCTTGCCCTGCTTGAAAGCTGTTATTTTGCACAGTCCTATTTCATCAGGATTAAGAGTTATGTACCCGGTGAAGCGCACATATTGGTTTGATATCTACAAGGTTGGTGCTTACAGATACAAACAACTCAATTTGTTCACGTTTCTGGTATCAATTTAATCAGCAAGACTGTATGTTGGTTTTTGCAGAACATTGACAAAATGCCCTTGGTGAAGTGTCCTGTTCTAGTCATACATGTAAGTAAACACAGTTGCTGTCATTTTCTTGGTCGGAAAAAAAAAAATATTGTGCATATGTTTCTCCTCATGGTGTTTTTGTGATGCAGTAGATGAGATTTTGCGCAACGAACCAACTATATGTTGCTGAGTTTTTCCGAGCAAGCCCAAATTATCATGTGTTGCATAGAATGTTTCTCAGTATAAAGAGGGGTTTAGAGAGACAAACTTATTATAAAGTTCACTGTCTAGTAAAATAGTTTCAAATATCTGTTTAGAACTCTGTATTTCTTTGCATCTCTGAGGTCGGTATTGTGGTTGATACCCGGTTAAAACAATCGTTGTTTGGTTTGTGGATGCAGGGGACTGCTGATGATGTTGTGGACTGCTCTCATGGAAAACAGCTGTACGAAGTATGCCAAGAGAAATACGAACCCTTGTGGATAAAAGGGGGGAACCACTGTGATCTAGAGCTATATCCCGAGTACATCAAGCACCTGAAAAAGTTTGTGTTGTTCGCGGAGAAACCTCCCTCCCAGAGAAACACGTCGAGGCGAAGTGTAGACCGAGCAGAGCACTCGAGGAAGAGTAGTAGCGAGTGCATGGATGGTCCAAGGAAGAGCACTGACCGGAGGGAGAAACCTAGGCGGAGTACTGAGAAAGTAAAGCCGTTTGAATACAAGTTCCAGAACGAGGAGAGGGTGTCAAAGTTGAAAGTGGTGTCGTTCGACCAAATGGAAAGATCGAGGAGGAGCGTGGATTACCAGGAGAAGTCGCGGAGGAGTATTGACGTTCAGCTGGAGAAAGCTCGGAAGAGCGTAGACTGGCTGGATAGGATACGGACGACTTGACTGTTGTAAATTTGTGGTAAGAAAAGGAATAGGAGATAAAAAAAAAGAGATGAAGAAGAAGAAGAAGATTTGTTTTTAAATTATGGTGATAATATGGGGTGTCATGTGTGAGAATTGATACTCTTCCATTTTCTTTATTTGTGATGTAGAAAAATGATATGTGGGGGTATACTACCATTTGCCATATAAATCACTGCTCAGTAATGAACATGCATTGCTTTCTATCACCAGGTTTTATCTCTCCAATTTACTTTACTTTTTTCTTTTTTTCTTTCTCCTTTTTAACATCTTATTCATTCCACCCATAACTAGTCTATAATATATTATTTACAATACTTTTTAGTGAAATATTTTATATCCTTGTAAGTCGTAGTTAACTTTGAAAATTCTATAACAGAAACAATTTCAAATTTACAATGAGATTCTTATTGCAAATTGATTCGCCACTATTTTCATAATTCAGCATATCTCCTCCCCTCACCTACTTGTATACAAGAAAGTTGTGATAATTGCTACTAAAATTTAAGGTTGCATTAAATAGCTAAAATTAAAGTTTGCATTAAATAGAAATAAATTTTAATTATTGAATTAATAGGATAAAAATATCAAAAACTGAATTAAGTATAATTTTTGTTTGTGCTTAATTATTTTATAAAATTAAGTTTTATTTATAAAAATTTATGCAAAGAATCTTGAAAAAAAGTTTTACTCTCAATCATTGATTTGAATTTTTTAGATGTATGGTATACCTGAATTCTTATTTTCCCTGTACTACAAATATTTAAAATTTTTATATGAAACAGAATAAAATAAAGTGGATTATTCTTCGACCCGACCCGTAACTCTACCCCTTACCCGTTTGTGAGTGAGAGAAGAGAACATTAACGGAGCAATAGCCAATAGCCCAGTCGATTACCACAGCAGTCAATTAATTAATTTATAAGCAAACTCCGCCAGACGAGTCTACGATTAAATTTTTATTTCCGAATCCTTCGTCACCATAGAAAACCCCTAAATTCAATTTCTGGCTCCACAGACGAACCCTAGATCCCCACGTCTTCAATGTAATTCTTCGAGCTATCAGTTGAATTAGTTTTCAACTAAAATAGACTTTCAAGCGTATTTTTTGTATTCCAGTTTTCTGATTTGTTTGTTTCTTCCTGGATCTTTTGCACCTGTTTTTCTTTTCAGTTTCTGGTTAATGGTGATAAGGATTTCTTTGTCATTTTTTGAATTAGGGCACAAGAAGATGCGGCAATGGAGGCAATAAAGCACGCTCTGAAAGCTTTGAGAAAGCGGCGTTTAGTGGAAGAGGGCGCGCATTCACCTGCTTTTGTCGCCCTATCTCGCCCGATTGTTTCTCAGGTTGTTTCAACTTGATTTTCTCGATTATAGTTTATTGATCTTATAGTTCAATTTTAGTTTGTGAGGGTTATTGTAAGCTTGGAAATATTAGTTTTCAACTTATCCTTATTTCTGTACTGGAGATGTTCTTAATATCAATTTTGTGAATATTAAGCTTATAGGGTATTAGTGTAGTCTTGCTTTCCTTAAAAAATAGCTCCTTGTGTGAGAAAAAGATATTACAAGTTGAGTATTTCTATTGCCTTCCCCTTTGCAAGCTGATATATTATCAGATGAGAAGAAAAAGTACTTGCAATATGAAGGTGAAGCATACTGCATTAACAGATTAATATTTTGGAGGAGAGATCAGTCAGTTCATGCCATAAGCTTCACTTGTGATTATTCTCTACAAAACTCAACTAGTAATAGTGAACGGCAGGATCTGGTTGTAGGTTATGACAAGGCTGTACTGTAATAAGTCATCCAGGTCAACTAACTGAATAGGGAAAGACTCTCACTTGTAATGGCTGATTTGAATGAGTGTCAAAATCACTATACCTCAAAACATCAAAACATTTCATTCTTGATTGGATCTTTCTACACCATGATTACTATGTCAAACCAATTAGGCAATTTATAGCACAATTTTACTCTTTTCATGGATCATGGCACCTTTTTGTTAAATTAAAACCTTAGTTCTATTTGTTGTAGTGAGTGTGAGAAATACGAATACTATGTGACTGATTACAAACTATGTGACTATTGCTTAACATTGCAAGTTTTATCTTTGAACCATTGAGAGTGGTGTCACCTAAGTTTCTATTTCTAGTTTGTATATTTTGGCTCACCCATACAAATGTTTTATGTTAAAAGGGGTCAGAGTGGAAAGAAAAATCCGAAAATCTTGAATTGGAGCTCCAGCAATGTTACAAAGCTCAGTCTAGATTATCTGAACAACTTGTGGTGGAAGTGGCTGAATCCAGAACTTCAAAAGCACTAATACAAGAGAAAGAAACTGTGATATCAGAGTTGCAAAATGAGCTTAGCCAATCAAGGTTCATCTTTTACTAGTCTCCTCCCATCTCTCCAACATCAATAGAGATGGATTTTGGGGGTTATTTCACTAGTGAATTCAGTTTTATTAATTTGCAGGGATGAATGCTCTCGTTTAGCTGTGCTGTTGGAGGAAAAGACGAAGGCTCTGGAACTGTTGATAAGTGAGCACCAAGAAGTTAAAGGACAACTTGAAGCTGCCATGCTTAGAGCTGACAATGCAGAAGCGGAAAACAAGATGCTAATTGATCGTTGGATGTTGGAAAAAATGAAAGATGCTGAGCGACTGAATGAGGTATCTGAATATTTATCTGCTTTAAAAACTCTCTTTTTCCCTTATTTGGAATGTGAATTGGTAGGACTTATTTTTTATGGAGTTTAAATGTACCGGCAATAAAAGGCCTAAGTGTTAAGTAACACATGTGGACATTTGAATTACGTCAAATTGAATCTCATGCTCACTGATAGTTTTTTCTTTATAGTACCAGATGAATCTCTTTTTTTTACCCTAACCGATAAATCTCTTTATTTTTATTTACTTGTTATTCATTAGAGAGAGATATTTTTTCACATGCGAACATTTATAGCGGTAACTGTTGATGATAAATGCTCCCTTAATTAGGCAAATGCTCTTTATGAAGATATGCTGGATCGAGTCAAGGGAAGTGGCATGCAACTTCTTGCCCACCAACTTGTTGATGGTGTAGTCCGCCAAAGTGAAGAGGGTGCAGAGTTTTATGCTGAGTCAACCATTCCCTCTACATGCAAGCAAAGGATCCCTGCCCATGAAGGTGGCTGTGCTTCCATATTATTTGAGCATAGCTCTTCTAAATTGGTGAGTGGAGGACAAGACAAAGCTGTTAAAATGTGGGATACAAACACAGGATCATTAACTCGCACTCTATATGGTTGTCTGGGTTCAGTTCTTGATCTCTGCATTACCCATGATAACAAATCGGTCATTGCCGCCAGTAGCACAAATAATTTGTTTGTTTGGGACGTAAGTTCAGGTCGTGTACGACATACCCTTACTGGCCATGTGGACAAGGTCTGTGCTGTGGATGTCAGCAAGGTGTCTAATCGTCATGTTGTCAGTGCTGCTTATGATCGAACTATAAAAGTCTGGGATCTCCATAAAGGCTACTGCATCAACACTCTTCTATTCCACAGCAACTGTAATGCCCTCTGTTTTAGTATGGATGGACAAACTATCTGTTCCGGCCACGTAGATGGGAATCTCCGACTATGGGACATTCAGACGGGGAAACTTCTGAGTGAGATTGCAGCACATTCTCTTGCCGTAACATCTTTAACACTATCAAGAAATGGGAATATTTTGCTGTCAAGTGGGAGGGACAACTTGCACAACCTGTTTGACATGCGGTCTCTTGAGATCTGTGCGACCCTGAGAGGAAATGGAAGCAGAGTGGCGTCTAATTGGAGTAGATCTTGTATGAGTCCCGACGATGGTTATGTTGCGGCTGGATCTGCTGATGGGTCTGTACATATCTGGTCTGTGGCGAATGCCAAAGTTGTAAGCACGCTGAAGGAGAACACATCGCCTGTGCTGTGCTGTGCTTGGAGTAACCTTGGTAAGCCTTTAGCTACTTCCGATAAGAATGGCAACGTTTGTATTTGGTCGTGATTTTTGCTGTATAGATTCATTGTTTCTTCTCGCCACCCAAAAGGAAAGAAAAGAAGGAACCATAAAAGTAAGTATATTTTCAGAATTGTGGTTTGAAGAATTTTGTCATTATTTGATTTTTCATTTGGGGAGTGAGTTTGATGTTGATATTTGTAAATATTATGTGGATAGTGAGAAGTGAAGATACTAGTTGTTGATATTCTACAGGTTTATTTGATTCCTTGAATAACTTTTGAAGTTGAATACGAAGAATAAAAAAGGGAAAAATGTGAAAGATATCCACGAGTAATTATACATATTTTTCGAGAAATTTGTTTTTGTGATTTGTGAGCTCCTCTTTTACTCACAGTGGATTATGCAGTCTTAGTTTCACTCCAGCTTTTGCGGTGGCCATGACAATATTTTCATTGATTAACTTATTATAATTATTTTCTCCTTCTCATCTCTCTACAAGCCATCCCATCTCCGGCGAGGAAATGCGTGGGGGAGCCAAGTATAGATTGAATTTGTGTGGCTAATAAATTAACATTGAGTTATATTAGACCACTACTCACTAATTAAATTACCACATGAATTTTGCAAATCTTCCTTCAACTAATTAATTGATGCGGTAAATAAAGAGAAAAATATAAAATGAATTGAACTTCTCTTATCGCATTGTAATTAGTATAGAGCAACATCACTAATATACACATAGTATATATTGGATATTCTATAATACTTGCATACAAGATGAGATGACACATAAACACAGCCAAATTAATTAATCCAAACAGAAAATTAAAGGTCAATTCTTCTCATGAAAGCAAGTGAGATATCGAGGAAACTTTCTTTCTCATGGTGGTCAACACATCCGACAGAGAAGGCCGATGGGCCGGCGAGTCAGCCAGGCACTTGGCCGCCACCGCCGCCATCACCTTAGCCTCTTCCATGTCTAAATCTCTCAACCTCGAATCAACTATCTCCGCCACCTTCTCCACCTCCCGGAGCACGTGCTCCGCCCTCGCCGTCAGCCTCTCCCCAGTCAACGGCTCCACCGCTTCCATTCCGGTTATGAGCTCCAACAAAATCACTCCAAAACTGTATACGTCGCTCTTCTTGGAGTTGAGCCCCGTCCTGACGTAGTGAGGATCCGTGTAGCCTGGAGAGCCGAGCATGGCTGCTCGGCTGGACGAGCTGGGAGCTACTAGAGAAGAAAATCCCATTTTGGAGGAGCCGAAATCGCAGAGCTTGCAGTTCAGCTGCTCGTCCAGCAAGATGTTGGAAGCTTTGATATCGCAGTGGACTATACAATTTCGGTGTAGGTAATAAATGGCGTCGGCGAGCTGGAAGGCTATAGCCATCCGTCTCCGCCATGAAAGGCTCGGCTTCGCTTTCGAGCCGTGCAAGTTTTCATGCAGATTGCCGTTTGCTACGTGCTCCAATATTAATGCGCCTTCTTCTGTAATTGAAAGCAATCAATATCAGAATGTAAATAATAATCAACTATGTATATATATATTTTTGATACGTACCTCTATGTTCATCGCCATGTCCAAGCAACTTAACAATGTTAGGGTGGTCGATTTGAAGCAAAATCTCCAATTCCTTGAGGTAAGCTTCATTCGATCTCTGGCTGCATCGAAACAGAACCTTCACTGCCGCGGCGGATGAATCCGGCAGTTTAGCCAGATACACAGTGCTAAACCCTCCATATCCAATCACAAACGAAAAACTCCCAGTAAATTTCTCTATTTCATCCCACGATAATATTAGCCTTGCTTCGCCGCTTTTGCACTCATGCTGGTCGCGGCCGTCTCCATTAACATCGACAGCGGCAACCCTCTCCGCCGCTCTCCTCCGCCTCAGCTTGAGCCGGAGAAATTTCAGAAACTTCAAGAATGTTCGCATCCCGATATAATAGTAATACAATTCGATTACGAACTTAGCCCAAGCTATAGCGTGATATAAATATAGCTTGGTTGAGAGATAAAAGACAAGGAAATTTATGAAAGTGAGAAGAGAAAATGGGATGAATAAAATGAAATGATGAAGAGGCCCCAGGTGTGATGATCCCACAGACAAGAAGAAATTGTGTGGCAAAGCCAATCCATGGTAGCTACTACTATTTGACTCGGTGCTGGAAGGTGAGGCTCCCATCAATCTCTCATGTTTTTTATTTTTTTATCATTTTGCAACAACCACTGATGCTGACCATTTTGTGTCTCATTTATATTTATTTTGCTCAAACTCGATTTTTATAAGTTTAATTACATTCATGCATTATAATATATATATATATATATATAAAGTTAATCAAATTACATATATTCAATCTTTATAAATTATAAAAAAAAATAAAAACTAACTACTATCTAAAAGCTTTAAAATTACTAAATCATTTGTCTAGCACGAGCAGGGTATGATCAAATTGACTAAACAATTGGAAAAAAAAAAAAAAGCGTAGAACAATGAAAAAAAGATATGGAATGAAAATATGAGTGATATTAATTTAATGTTGAGTAAGTTGATGGGTTCAAAGAATAAGAGTAGGAATGAAAATTGAATAATGTTGGGTTTGGAATTGGAGTAAATTATTGAAATAAAAAATAAGAGCCGGCTAAGCTACCCAATCAAATGTAGGGCCACTTGTTGTTGGAATGTCCCTAACCAAAATCCACGCCTTTTAATTAATTGATTATATACTGAATTACTAATTTTTATTAATTAATACGTCTGCTGCTTCTGCGGTGCTGCCTCAGCCTGCACGGGAGGAAGGGATTACATATACAATATGTTTTATATAATTTTTTATTTTATATTTCTATCTTCTTTTTTAAATAGCAATATGTTTGTAATTTTAAATACATATACTTACTTACACACCTAAATGTCCTTCTGAAAGTTCGAATTTATGATATTTTAGTCATAAACAAGATGCTTTAACCATTAAACCGAAGCGAAAGGACAACGAACTCTAATTTTCTTTTTCTTTTTATGTTGCAGTCTGTTTAGTCTAGAGTCCCTATTTGAGACATATATTAACTATACAGTTTTCATTTATTATAAAAATAAGAATTGGCACAAAAGGAATTTAATTATTCACAAATTTGATTCCTGTGGAACTAGATGCCTTGTTGGGAATAGGAGGGTTATCAAGTATCAACATTAGAAGAAAACTGAAAAAGTAAAGGAAAAAATAAGAGTGAGTCATTTCAATCTTGAATTTAATACATTTAGAATATTAGCATAATCTAAATAATATATATTATCAAAGATTAAGTAAGCAAAACGTTACGTGTTCATGAATATTAAATCTGACTATATGTGTATTCCTTAAATCATTTGACTTTAACTTCAGATTTAATAATGATGACTTTGTCCCAATCCCTATATTTGATGGTTGCACAAACATACAAGTTTAATTATTTATAAAATCATAACAACCAAAGTAAGAAGAATTCATAGTCGTATCATCCAAAGATTTTAGGTAAAAGTAAATGAAAATGAGAGTTGTACATATCTTTTAAATTAATGGGATGCGAATTCATATAGCTACTCTGATGTTGATGTTTGAATGGAGGGAGTTCATCTTGATCATTAGTTCAAAGGAAAATTATTAATTATACCTTAATCAAATTATCAATTATGAAAAATATTCTAATATTTTTTTTGTCATTGAATTATATTTTAATGTTAGTTTCTGTCAATTAAAAATACTCTTTGCTATGAAAAATATCTAATTAAATGTTTCTTTATCATTGAATTATACCTTAATATTTGATTCTATCAACTAAAAATAGCCTTCGTCTCTAACGGCATCGAAATTTTGATAATTAATCTGCTAAATGTTTGATTTTATCATGTAAGAGCTGCATATGATCTAACATATGACTTAACAGGATTTTAATACCTTTGGCAATGAGAATAATTTTAATTGACAGAATTAATTCAGTGACGAGGAAACATTAAGGTATTCTTATTTGACTGATCAAACACTAGAGTATAATTTTAGAATATTTTTGATACTTGAACAATAGAGTATGGAGTAATTGATAGTCTTTCCTTAGAAATATAGGTCAATTTAACTCTCTCTCTCTCTCTCTCTCTCATTCATTAAGAATTTTGGCCTTAATCTGACAGGTTGATCCGGCACGCGTTATTACATTAATCCATAAAATTTTTTGAAGATTGCATAAATGGATAAACACTCAAAATCTTGAATTCGTGTGAAATTAAACTAGCGCTACATTAAGATTACACATACAAATTACAATGGGTGGGGGCTCCTAGTAGTATATTATATGACAAAAGGGATTGATTAATTGTTTTAGGTTGATCGAAATGTAAAGTATGATTGTGGATGCATGTGCTATCTGTGTGTCCGAGATGAGAGATTAGGCGGAGAGGTGGAGGTGGAGGTGGAGGTGGAGGTGGTAGGTCGGTTGGTATTCCTAATGCGGCGGCGCCAGGCGATCTGGATGCGCCTAGCAGCAATTCCTCGCCAGTAAGGCGATTCGTACCTGATAGCACCCTGGATGCGTTGGCTTTTCAAGAATCTCGTGAAGAGACCCGTCAGCTCTTCCAGATCATCAGCCCGCAACACAAAGGCTTCCACGTTGGTTAAGCATCTTACCAGCCTGTTGCTCAGCACCCCGTGTCGTTGAATCGTTAATGCTGCAAATTAAACAAATATTAACAACTAATTACATTACATGCACCAACATTTAACAATTAATTAATAGTAATTGTTATACGGTACCTTTGTTTATGGAAGAAGAATATTGTTCGAGGCACCAGGTGAGAAGCTCTTCCCCACAAACTTCCCCTTCCGACAACACACAAGAGCTCCCATCCTCTCCCGTGCTCATCATCTTTCCACGAATTATGAACACCATTTTATCAACTAGACCACCTTGATACAGTATTTTACTCCCTTTGATGTATGATTTCGTCTTTAGCTTCTCCTGTATCGCATCTATCACTGGTTTGTCCAGCAGTTGAAATATCCGGACCTGCATATATATATATATATATAAACTTCGATCATTAATTCATCACAACAAACTGCATCCTATTCCTATTCCTATGCATAAAGCAGCTAGCTAGCTTAATCCGGTTAGTTACATTATTACTTACTTTCTGGACGAACTTAAAGAGATGGCGCCTTATTTTTCGTTGAAGGTCTTCCGGCAAATTCTCCATCAACATGTCTTCGTTTACACCCCTAGTCGCCGCCCAGTTGAACCGCTCTGAGTCCCGAACTTGCCTGTTAATAAGGAAAATCATTCAACCATGCATCATTTATATGTTTGCTAATGCTTAATTTGCCTGATCAGCTCCTGCTTGGAAAATTAATTAGCATCTACTTCTACTCCTCTATTACGAATACTATGGAACCTTCGAAGATCTTTAGGCAAGCGACGATGGCTCATCCATTGCTCAACATCGCGTCGTCTTAAAGACATTTCTAGCCTCCTGAAGGCACCAATATCACTTGGTCAGAAACAATTAATTAATATTCCCTTTTTATATATATATCACAACTAGCTAGCTGGGAAGTGATCAATATTTGTATTCTAAGCATCATCATGCACGATTCATCATTTCAACTACCGGCATAGCATAGCATTGCACCTGCGTCCAAGAGCCTGGAGAAAGTTCTGCATATTCCCAATCAGCAGCGCGAATAGCAGAAGGCCTATCCCTATTATGAACATGGTGAAAATAACTTCTACAGCAAAGTAGCTCGGCTCCTGATTCCCAGCCAGGGTACTTATTTGCTTCAAAACAATCACAATTTGTGTTAAATAAGAGAAATATCGCAAAAACCAAAAGTGACTCCAACCATATTACCTGGAAACCCCAAAATAGGGAGTACAAGTATCTGTCGAAAATACTGCGAGTGGTGAGATTGACAGCAGCTTCACATATCCCGAATTCAAAACCATCTTTCATGAAACAAGCAGCTACTTTTGAGTTGATCTTCCAGACCTTCAAGCCTTCATCACTTTCAAAGCCCCCTGAAGGTCTACCTTTGCAGTAGATGAATGACCTGGAGATACTAGAATTGTTTTCATCGCAGGCTTTTTCAAGGCATCGTTTGATCATCTGCATAAATACAGCAACATAAATTCAGTTTGCAATGTGTTCCAAAAAGAGCTAATCGAGAATCCAATTCTGAAACGCAAGAACGAACCTGTATGCCTAGAAGATACCAGCACGAGCCGACCACATGGCTTGCCAAAACATAGGTAAGCAGATTCATCAGGAAGTTTGCCCAGGCTGACTCGAATATGAAGCCAGTTGGAGAAAAACCAGCAACCAATGGTAAGAATCTGCACAGCCTTGGGATATACTGAACAAGTATTGCTGATGGCAGAATATACTTTATAGATTCAGGCGATTCAACAGTGTTTGGTAAGATAAGATATATAATAATCTACACGAAGCAAATGAGTCAGTGTTAGTAGACATCAATATAGTGAGGTAAAATCGGAGCAGTAAATGTGACTCATGGAATACTAGAAAGTAACAGAACAAGATAAAACAGGGCACTGTAAATGATGGAAGAACCAAAGTAGAATGAAATGGAACAGCCAAAATACTAACCTGTGGCAGGGGAAGTACAACAAGTAAATCAAGGAAAAAGTATGTAACGAAATAATTCCAGGCAATCATGTTAGGATCATCAACTAAGTCTCCAGACCCTGAGACTGTGGTCTCAGGTGCAACATAAGCTAGCCTGAACTGCAAAATGACAGTGTAGCTTCATTTGTTAAACAAGTTCAGAAAAAGAAATGACAGCATCATAAATCAGTTTATAGTGCTATCTTGATTCCAACTTACTAATCCAATAAAAAATTATGCTGTAAAGTTTCTCCAATATCCTTGTATACATATGTGTTTATACATGTACAGATCATACCTGAAGGAGGATATGGAGAAAATAAATGAGGTCAAATATGCTCCTCAGGATGACAAATGCTTTTGCATTAGGCCAATTCAATGCTATGCACTTGTCTTCCTGTGCAAAGGTGATGATATTAAAGCAACTGCAACACAGTTTGTTAAAATTGTTTAACTGCACGTAAAATATTTATTATGTAACTTCGTGGATGAGGACTAATAAATAGTAAAAAAAAGATATCACATTTCAAGAAAATAAAGGTATTTTGGAGAACAGAATAGTTCCAAGCATTGAGAAGAAAATGACGAGCCATTCTCTCTACGTACTATTCCTTAATTATTTTCTCTAATCAACATTTTCCATCAGACATTGCTAGATCCCGATTAATATGGTTATAAGAGCAATTAGGTTTTTAAAGTAAAAGGAACATCTAAGGGAATGCTCTTCTCTCTTTTTTTTTCCCCTATTTTAATCAGGAGTTTGTAATCACAGAACAAGGAAAACAAGAACTGTAACTCTGTAAGAAGCTTACATTTTTCACATATACTAGGAAAAGGAACAATGGGTCCAGAAATGCTGCAAACGTGCAAGAAAGTACGAAGAACTTGATCCACCGCTGAACAAGTTTTGCATGTGGATTCATAACCCCAGGAATATAAGAAAGAAGAAAGGAACACATTCTCTTTGCCCAACCTTGTGCATTCCCATAGAGCATATTGCGAAACTGCAAAAAAGATGCAGCTTATTCAGACCTTAACTTTGACCATTAGAAGTAGAAAACGGCAATTGAAATGTCAACAAAGAGCTGCAAAAGCACCAAAACTGGTGAATGAAACTTTTTGGTCTTTATGGAGAACACAAGAATTTATGACTCAGAAGTTAACTGTCAGAAGAACTGTCAAGAAACTCATTTTATGAAGGGAATGAAAATATATAGAGTGATTGGTATTCTACTCGAAATAACAAAATGGAGCAATCTTAGCACCAATCATACCTTGCACTCAGACAATTGAAATTGTATTGAAGCACCAAGATCTTTGAGGGGTAGCATGCTACCCAAGTGCAGTACACATATCTCTTTGATTAGTCCTTTTCTCAACAAAACATAGCTGTTTTAGTTAATTGATGCCAAGGAAGCAAGGGCTTCCATAGAATTAAGGTAAAAATAATATGTTTCAAACCACAATTTAACAAAAGAACACTTAATACGGAAAACTGCACCAGGCCAGGATCAAAATGACACTAAATTAAAAGATATGGCAATCTAATTTGGTATCTAAACACTTTCTAATATACTCTGAAGCAGTGCTCTATGGCAACTCATCACTCTCTACACCCAAGAAACCAAAAAAAATGTATAGTCTAACACCACTCAATCATCTCTAACATCTTTATAAATCAGCATTTACATATAATGTAAACAAGATACGGGGAAATGCAATAGAACTAGTACCTTTGCATCCAACATCTCTGTTGTTCTTGACGGCTTCTGTTTCCCAGTAGAATCATAAAAGAAGGGACATGTAGTGCAGTAGGGGTCGCTGCACATCCCCAGCTGCCCTGACCTCAAAAGGTGTTCATTCCTTCCTCCATAGCCCCCATCATTATCCTTGGCCCGGTTATCAGGTGCTGCAGCCTTCCGTGGAGCCCTAAACACAAACTCATGGTTGCGATTAGGATGTAATGGACCACTCATTTGTACATGTTGGTTTCTCCTTGCACTTCTCAAAGGGCCAGTGAGACCAACGAGATTTTGCTCGTATTCGGAGGAATGTGGAGAGTTTGTAGCAAAAGACATTGATACACTCCTCGTCCTCGCTGAAAGTCCTCTTCTTGTAGAGCCTTCACCATTATCTGACTGTGAATGTGCAGCTGGTAGCATAGGTGCCTCGTCTTTTTCTGAAACATCCATTGCCTCAACTACACTGTAAACAGCAGTTTTTGTTAAATTTTTTTCTCTCTCTGATTTCTCGTACTCAGATAAATATTTTTCGAAAGAAGTTCGCAGCTCTAAGTATGAATCGAAAAGAAGCCAAAACATACACAACGTTTTCCAAAGACTTTTCTAAGCAATACACATTTCCCCCGACAAATTCTTCCCGAAAAGGCAAAAATCACGACTTAGAAACAAAAGCAACAACAAATGAAGTAAGTTTTACACTAATGATAAGGTTGTATCCAAGAATTTAACAATAAGAGGCAAGAATTCATGCAAATAAGTACCAGTGGCAAAACAGAATCCCAGAACAAAAATCATGCAAGAAAGCTCGAACTCAAATGAAAGAGAACAACCTTTATCAGGCTGAATCAAAGAAAAGAAGAAGCCGCTAAAGGGAGTTAATTGGCAGGAAGCAACACGAAAGTGCTAAGAAAGTTCAGCGCAATTTCTAGCAGTGACCTTTGAAGGCAGACAGGAAAAATATAGGTTGTAGAAAAGATGAACAAGGAAATAATTTAGTAATTACAAGGAAATGGGAATGCCAAGACTTGCAATAGCAGAGTGGGAGACTCCATACGTCTGCGTGCATACATGAATTTGAGATTAATACGCCAAAGAACGTCTTCTCTGAAAGAAAAAATACACAACAGCTGTGTTTCATACTTTTTCACTCACTTTCTGCTTGGCCCGCCTTATTTAATCGTCAAAAAGCATATATATTCTTGTTTATCCTAAGATAAACATCAGGTTTTCTATATTATTTTCTATGAATCAAATAAATCTCTTTTAATTTTCAGGTTATTTATTACAATATTCCGAAAGGAAAATTAGATTAAAAATTTGTCCAGATCGGTGTGACTAAAATACTTTTACCACTACTCGGAATTAGGAGGGATAATATTTCCATTTGTTAGAATAAATTAAACAGGAGGTAAACAAAAATAAACCATGTACAGAGGAACCGTTGCATTTTTGTGTTCTTGTTGGTTGATTGGCAATTGCTATTTCCCATGAGATGTTTAACATTTTATAAAACAAAAGAAAAAAAAATTAAAAAGATTCCTAAACAGACAGTGCTCAATAAAATAAGAAGTTGGATTTTATTGATTAATTAATCTCCATTTGCTTCTCGCCTAACCCGCTCAAAAAAAGAGGTGTTCAAAGGCAATAAACTCAATAAGTACACAACAAATGAACTACACTTGTAAATTTCACTATTTTTTTAAGATCAATAAAATAGGGGGACACTATCCACATAAGAATTTCCCTCAAAATACCATAATTCCTTGCTTTAATATATCCTGCATTTCAAATTTAGAAGCTTCGCAATTCTTGATACTTCATTACTATTCTTGGCTCCTCTTCTCTCTTCCTCTTTGGGAGGGATAACATTGCTTTGGCCAACCCCACCTTCCTTGCAAGCAGTTTCCACAGCTCATCTCTTTCACTTCCATCTCCTACTTTCTTCGACTTGAATTGCCTGTGAAACACACAGTGAAGAAGAGTTCCAATAGATCAAGACTCTGCTCAACTGCATCTAACTAACAACCTATTATTCAATAAGGACAAAATTAGTGGCAATCGACAAACAAATATGAACTAAGTTTAGCCCGTGTTCAAACTAGATCCTTGATTTCAATTTTGACCGTCTTGATTTTCAGACTACTGATTTTGTCTGGTCTTAACATCTTCATAGGAAGTTAGCGCGTATCAGTCATTGGTCAAGGATTGAAATATCTAGCTAAGCATTCACAAATGACTATAACTCTTCCCTTAGTTTGGAAGAAAGGGCTGAACCATGAGGGCTCCACGAAACAAAGGATGAAATATCGTCTTCGTTCATAGCTTTTGTAAATGTAATAGACAAGTAATGTGGCAAGGGACCCAATATTGGTGAAGCGACTATTCATTTTTTTGGTTCGACCGACAATATATGGGACCGGACCAAATGAATAGCCCTAGCAAGACTCCAAGATCGATTACATGCCTCTAACAAGGGACAAAAGGCTGCCTATTCACTCAAAATCTTGAACTTCTCCAACCAATATCAAAGTTTGAGTATTAATCTTCTGAGACTAAAATGAAAATGGCCTTATATTCTACTACATACTTTGCTTATAACACAATTATCTGCTGAGAAATAACCGAATCAAGGAAAAATTGTTTGGGAAGTAATATTTTACCTGCAAAGAGGAACTCTGCATCCAAAAGATTGGTCACAAATCGAAGAGTGCAGCCTAAAAAGCTGCCACATCCGTTTACAGCGCAAACAACCTCCATTAACCCTCTTCTTACAGTTACCAAAATGCTTAATCAGAAGCTGGAGGCCGTGGCAAGTCGAAAACTTGCTGCAAGGACCCTTTTCTTTGCTCAGATCCATATCATGTGGCCCGACACCAATGCACCCCTCGGAGCAAATATGTTCAAGACAATCCATAGCTTCACTTAGCTCTACATACAAACTCTGGTCCTCTCTGCGCCTCCGTGTCCTCTTTTTCCTCTATTAATACGCGACAAACCAAATGATGATTTAGCGAAAATTTTGACATGCAATTCAATGAACAAGTTATTATGATGGGATATGTACCAATTCAGATTCATCAATAAATTGCAAAATCTCTAGCTCAAGAAAGGGATCGTTATTTTGCAAGAACTTCCATCCTTCTGTCTCCTCAAGCGCCTTGAAGTTGTTCGAGAGCAGGTTCATGCACTTGAGGTGAAGATTAGGCGCATCGCACAATCTTGCTAGCTGAAGCACATCCACCACATTGTGAATGGTCAGCTGCTCAGCCAACGCCCTTGTACATTTCTGCTTTAGCTGTGGTACCAAGTGTACATGTGACAGTGCTAGCAAATGAATCCCATACTTTTTCAGCTGCTCCTCACTACATCTGATAGTAAAATATATCATGATATATAACTTTACATCATACGAACTAGTTTCTTATGTTATCAGAAAATAGAATTTATTCAACTCTATGATGAACAACTAATTCAAATACAATACCGAATTCTCAAGCTCGGAACATCAGTCAACCGAAATATCAAAATAGTATTAAACCTAATCCGTGATAATTGAGGTTTCGATAATAAATTAATTAACAAATATGGAATCTTAACTACATAATATTTTTTTCAGAAATTAATAACAACCAGAGGTTCCGCGTTTTGCATTACGTAAACTCACCGGTACGAATAAAGAAAGTCAATGAACACGGAAACAGCCTCATCAGGCACACCGAGTATGGGGATTTTCCGTTCCGAGCTCCGCCGCTTCTGCGGCTGGTTGATCATGTTCTCCAGCGCCGGTGATGCAGCAGCCTGCAAAGTTTTAATAAAACATCACCGATTGTTAGTTCATTTCAGAACTGATTCGAATGCATGAAATGAATTATAAATTTATAATTAAGAAGAGTATGTGAAAATTGACAAATATGGGGGGTTTTGCAGTAAAAGAAAAGAGTGAGAATCAGCTTTGAGGAGTTTAAACAGAGAGAGAAAGAGTACCAGGGTGTTAGAGTGTGCCGGAAAAACTGCACCAGTGGAGGTAACAATATGGACGTCGGGTTCCGCCGTTTGAGATGCGGCGGCGGTGTCAGCCAGGGGAGTTGACATTTGGGCGGGAGGCTTAGTATGTGAATGGGTGGCAGTCGTATAAAGGATGGATGCTATGAGTAAATTTAAATTGGAAGGGGGGGGTGATTGTATTGTTGAAGAAGGACAGATCAGAAAATGTGAAATGGAGAAATTGAAGCTTAGTAAGAGCAGTATTTATAGACGAAATTGAGGGTAAAAAAGGAAAAGGAGAAGATATAGGTATGAATCGAGTAGAACGAGTGCTGTGTGGCTATGAAACGCATTCAACACGGAATTCAACAATATTTCCAAAAACAAAACAAAAGAAAAGAAAAGAAAAACGCGGAATTTAACAAAGACAATCAATATTAATAGGCAAAAACTTGCGTTAGTCAGGCCTAAACGGTTTAGGCGGGTTTTATCCTACCCAAATGGGTTCACCCATCCCAAATAGGGTATATTATATGGGTTTGGGCTTGGGTTAATGGATAAAACCCCTCCTAAATCTTGGGTTAATGGATAAAACCCGCCTAAATCGTTTAGACCTGCCTAACCCAAGACCTTCCCATATTAATATTGATTCAAGCATGCAGTCATGTTTAATTAGTATGCTATGTATATTGTTATAGTTTATAAACTACTATTTTATTTATTATATACGCATATATCTTTGACCAGCCAACTTAAAAAACAAGTATATAAATATTCAAATAATATTGACGTGACGTATAATAGATACTTTTTGCTCCCCAACAATAATGGTAACAATCGTGAATTGACACACGACCAGAAAATATCAATATTTGTGAGGCTTGGGAGTTCAGCCCCCACAACCACAACTTATAAAATTAAATTAAATTATTAGGGAAAAAATAAAGGCAAAAAGTCAAGGGAAGAAACGCAAAAAATGTGAAGGCTGATTTGAAAAAAGTTGCAAGTGGATTATTGATGCAGCTGCTGTTCATTTATTGTATCAATAATATAAAATGAGTATGAATAGTGTTGAATGTCGTGTGTGTATGGCTTCAGCTCGTTTTTTAAGTTGGCTGCGTGTGCATGAATGCATGGCGAGGAGTATTACCGTTGCAAGTTTTTTGTTGGTTTATTTTGTTAATAAAAAGGCTCTTGCGTCTTTGTATTTTGTTTTGTTTTTCCGCTTTTAATTTGTTAGGGACCGATCAAGTGCATGATATGTGGAATAGTACATGCTATTCTCATACGCCCTTCTCCCTCGTTATATGAGTGTGTGGTTGCTCAAGTTGGTGTGTAGAATTTTCTTAAGTTTAATAAAATTTCCTTCGTCGTTGTTCATACTTTATACATATTTCATCATGGTATTCATAGCCATGTTCTATTCTTAATTACTTTACCTCGGTTTTATGGGCAAGAACTGTAAACAGATATGGCGAAATCTGGTTGCGGCGGAGCAAGGTGTAACATCCAACCTCGACGATTAATTTTACGACAAAAATCCTTTCTCTTTGCTTGGGAACGACGATCACGATCCGATAGCAGCTAATCAGCCGAATCCACGTGATACGCAAGATGTTCTCTTCATGCACCCTAATTATCACACAACTATGCAGTTGGTTAACCCTATCTTGTTGACGGGTAATAATTTCTTTACTTGGAGCCGGTGTATCAAGTGTGCTCTGAGTGGTTGTAATAAGCTCCAGTTCATTGACGATAGCTTTCCCGAACCACCTGCGACTTCACCTATTTACAACGTCTGGGTCGAGGCGGATTTTTTTTTTTTGAGAAGTCGAGGCGGATTACTTAGTGTACAAATGGATATTGAATTCAATTTCTAAGGATTTGGCAACAGGATTTCAATACATAGACAATGCAGCGAAGTTGTGGTCTGAGATTGAGTCCCGTTTTGATATATGTAGTGGCCCTAAACTATATTAACTCGAGCGCGAGCTAGTTAATTATGTGCTAGGTTCTCAGTCGGTCATGCATTATTTCAACTCTCTGAATTCTCTTTAGGATGAGATCAATTTTATAACTACTCAATTTGATCATAACTGTGTTTGTGGTGCTCTGCGCAAGATTGAAGATAGAAAGAAAACCATGAAGTTTCTGTTAGGTCTAAATGACTCATTTGATGCGGTAAGGAGTCAAATAGTGTTGCTAGATCCTCTGCCCAATGTTAATAAGATCTATTCATTGGTACTTCAAGATGAAGATCAGAAATGAGTCGCTTCTCAACAAGTTTTAACCAGTGGCATGGCCATGTATACATCCAATCGTCAACCACAGGGTATTAGCAAAGCTAGAAAGTTAGGGGTACCTCCAGCTAAACCATGGTTGAGCAAAGAGGAAAGAAAGAAATCAAAATGTAACCATTATGGTGGAAATGGGCACGAAGCAAAAGATTGCTTCAAATTACATGTTTATCCCGATTGATACAAAGATTTTAAGGAAAAGAATGAATCAGAACATGCATTTCATATCAATCAAAATGAGACTAGTTCATCTAGTGACCTTGCTGCAGATATGAATAAGTTGATCGAAGATAAGATTGCTAAATGTCTCCAAAAATACAAGGTGAATGATGAGAAGGTGAACCTTCTCACTCATGATCATATAACAAGTGATCCTTTCAGTAACTTTGACAGTCATTACATATTTGGTGTACCTGAATTGGTTAGTCAAACTCAATGGATTCTATATTCTGGAGCGAGTGTACACATTTGTTGTAATGAGGCTCTCATGCAAAATGTAGTGGTCTTGGATGTTCCTCAAAGGATACATTTAACAGATGGGAGCACGACTTGGATACATACTGCAGGACAGGTCACTTTATCAGACATGGGTGTGCTGCATATCGATCGACACAGAAGCCCGAGAAGGAACATCTGCTCAGTTTGATTATTTTTTATATTTTAGCCCAATACCTAGTTTAGATGTTTTGGCTCCTATACAAATACTAAACTCATTAGGCTAAAAAATTACCTCTTATTTTACATTATTTTAATTTAGCATTGAAGTTTTTAGAGACCGTCAAGGTTCCTATTGTCCGTGTAAGCTAATTTATGTCTTTTAATAATATGTTTGCTTTATTTCAAGTCATGTTTTGTGGCAAGAAACCTTAACATGTTCAAGGGCTTTTGATAATCTATTTGGTGCATGTTTGAATAAATCAACTCAATAACATGGTTTAATTTCTTGAGCTGAATTAATCGAATCTAGATTTAAAGAAAGATCGAGAGATGAATTTGAATATAGGTTTGTAGTTATCAATTGAAGGATCGAGATGTGAAAATTGGTAATAGGAAAAAGAGATTAAATACAATTGTTTTATGTTTCAAAAGGAAGAATTAAATTGTAGGGTTTTATTAAATAATTATCGAGATTGACTAATTTTGTGTTCGAGAGACCGAGAGGAGATAGTCACAATTTAGTAATCTAGGGTTAATTGCCTAACCAATGAATTTTATCCATATGAATCTGAATTAATCCCCATTATTGAGTTGATGAATTTGTATGTTGATGATTAGATTATCTGTCCTGGAATCTTTATCTTTAATTATTATTTTTCAAAAACCTTTATTTTCAACATTGTCATCTTTAAATTCCAAAACAAAACCTTATTTTCAAGTTGCTCAAACAACTGTGGTTTAAAAACTATGGCTAGTACATAGGACAGTTTCGATATACAGTCTCTGTGGGTTCGATCACCTTAGGGTGTATTATAAATTTATTTGTCGTTGTACAATAATTTGTCTGGCTATTTTTCCAGCGATCAAAGCCATGAATGCAGAGCTTGCTGCCCTTAAGTCTAATGGTACATGATGGGTTGTTACCGATCTACCTAAAGGAAAAAAAAACAATAGACTCTAAATGGGTGTATAAGGTGAAACTCAAGGCAGATGGATTAGTGGAGAGGTTTAATGCTAGGTTGGTAGCAAAGGGTTATAAGCAGCAATATGGACTCGATTATGAGGATGTTTTCTCCCCTGTGGCTAAGCATGTTGCAGTCTGTTTATTACTTACTGTGGTTGTGTCACGAGAATGGTTTTTCAATCAAATTGACGTCAATAATGATTTTCTCTATGGTTTTCTTAGAGAAGATATTTACATGCATCCTCGACAAGGTTATCAAGATGTAGCTGAAGGGAAAGTATGCAAGCTTGTTCGAAGTCTCTGTGGCTTAAAACAAGCTTCACGAGAGTGGAACGCTGAGTTCACTAGATCTCTGCTACAATTTGGCTTGGTACAATCCCAGCATGATCCATGTGTATTTGTAATTCTCCTTCATATGAATTAGCTCTTTTAGTGTATGTGGACGATGTGTTGCTGGTTGGTTCAAATCTAGAAGCTATCAATTCACTCAAAAACTTCTTGCATTCCAAATTTACTATTAAAGATCTTGGCGAGGCTCGCAGTTTCTTGGGAATGGAATTAGCTCGAGGTGATGCAGGGTTGTACATATGTCAACGCAAATACATTCTTGACATAGTTGATCAAGTGGGGTTATTAGGATGTCGGTCTGCATCTACTCCACTGCCTCTTGGAGTCAACTTGTTGAATACAGATTCACAATTATTTGGAGAAGTCGAGAAGTACCGCAAGCTTGTTGGCAAGCTCTTATATCTTGTTTTGACACGACCAGATCTTGCTTACACAACTCAACAGCTTAGTCAATATGTGGGTGCTCCTCATCAAGTTCATTGGGTCTGTGCTCTGCACGTTGTCCGTGATTTGAAGTCTACACATTCACTAGGTTTATTCTTACCAGCTAATAATCATTTGAAACTCAAGTTCAATTGTACCAAAATGCTCTCTAGAGGGTAGGGAACACGAAAACGTAAGCTAAAGCTAGAAGGATTCGCACGAAAATGAATCATAAATCTGGAAATCGAAATTGAAGAAATTCTGACGGCTTACCTTCTCTCTACGATATCTTGCTCAATACTCAACCCCACGAGCTCCGCTTTAGCTTAAAAGAAAGCTTGAAGAGCCAGCTTTCTATTGGTGGTGGTGTTCGGCCGGAGGTGGTCGCAATCGGTCGGAATCTCGCCGTGAAAGTGGGTGACGTGAGTTGGGGAAATGGGAAATGGGGCTGGGAAATGGGTGTGTGTGACGGGAATGGGATGGGAGTGAGAGAGTGTGAGCTAATTTCTTAATTTTTTTTATTATTCATTTAAAATTCCCCATCCAACACCTCAACAAATGAGGTGTCACCCCAAAATCATACAACATGCCACCTTTTCCTCCCATGCAATTTATTTCTTTTTAAAAAATAAAAAATAAATCCAAATTTCCACAAATTCCAAATTTCCAATTATTCATATTCTTCTAAAAAAAATTTTGATATCTCATTCCACAAGTCTCCGAAAATTAATCCGATCGATTAGTATTTTTCTATAAATTATTACGAGCATTTCACTAGCTCGAATTAGAATCGACTTCTCGAACTCAATTTGTAAATTTAAATGCATTCTTGCTAGCAAATAAATAAATTATTGCAAAAATTGATAAGAAAATTCCTTTTATTAAATTAATTAAGCAAATAACTAGCTTAATTAATCTCGGATTATTACATATATAATTTCTAAATCTTGCATACCGTAGTACATATCAATACATAGTTAATGAACCAAAATCTATGGATCTCATTTGAGATCAATTTATAGTAGATAACAATGACTGTAAACAATTTCAATTCCTATAATTATACAAAAGAAAATTTTAAAGAAAAAACACAATATAAATCAACCAACATTAATCATAAATACAAAATTATAATGTATGCATCCAATACAAAAGAAAATAAATATAAAAATATACATTAATTTTCAATTTATATGTTTCTTCCTTCTATCACTATCACTATTAACTATGGATATCCTATGACTATCGTACATAACAATAATATAAAAGAAAATTTCACTTATACATACATAAAAATATGCGAAGAAATTAAATAAGTAAATATAAGCATAATTGATTCTTTTGAAATATTTTACAATAAAGAAGCACTTTTCAGGAGAGTTGCATTGAAATTGATCTGTTTGAGAAGCCTCTAAATTATTTCAAAGTGAGCTTTCCATTGACGAAGAAGGTGGCAGGCTCAACAACTACATTGATCCCTTCTTTCACTGTTGCCGATACTTTTTCGTGCTCATTCGGAATCTTGTGAAGGAATCTCTATTTAACAAAAAGAGAACAAACAAAACATAAATAACATGATAAACATAGATTTAATGATTAAGAAAAAACTATATGGGAATTGCTCAATACAAACACTTACATTTGTGCTTACGATATTCATACTGGTTTATTTGGACATATAATAGTACATTTCCACAAATTATTTTGATGATTTGCATAAAATAGGTAATGACATTTACTCCATTTATAATTGCTATAAAGTTTCTTTAATCACGTAATTATCATAAATATGAATGGTGGATTTTTTAATTAAAAAAGTGTGAAAATTAGTTTAGCGGAAAATAAAAAATTGGGATTCTACTTTTATATATATATATATATATATATATAGGGAGCGGATCCAGTGAGAAAATTCTTAACGTGAGAAAGGGAGAAAGATGCTTGATTGTGTTTATGGCGTTGCTTGATTGTGTTCAGGTCGTTGCTTGATTACAATGTTGCTTGATTGTATTTAAGTTGTTGCTTGATTATTTTGTTGCTTGATTGCGTTTTAGTTGTTGCTTGATTCAATATCAACCATTAAATTTTTTAGATCTGATGGACACGATTCATTCTTTTTTTTCACAAGGGGATTTTTTTTTACATGATCCCTCCTCTATATATATATATATATATATATTAGATTTTTATTGAAAATATTTGATTATTTATTATAGTTCATATGAAGTACATTTTTTTTAGAAAATAATTTTTTTTGAGTTATAAATTGACATTACTTTAGAATTAATTGATATCTTTGTATTTATTAATTATATTGATTTTTTTATAATTAAACTATAATTATTATTTGATAATTGTTATTCTTTCCTTATTTGTTGTAGAGTAATTTTAGTAAATGTACTTACATACTTACTATGTTTATTGTTAATTACCTAAAATATATATAGAGTTAATTTTGGCAACAAATTTTGGGGAGAAAAAAAATTTATTTAGAATTTTACCTTTTAGTATATATAGATTTGGATTTTTTTTTTCAATAAAGATTTTTTTAGATTTGCCAACTTGTTTGAAATGATAATAATGATAATATATATAAGTATTAATTTGTGCATTTATTACTCTTTCTCATTTTCCCATAATCTCTGTCGATCTGTCACTGTTACCCATTTTTTTTACTTCATCATTTCCTATCTTTTCTACACGTGCACCACTTTTCTATCTTCTTTATCTTTTTAATTTTTCTTTTTCTCATAGTTTTACTCCACTACGCACACGTTAACACTCAAATTTTTTCATTATCTTGAGTGTTGCAATTAATAATATATCATCGGTCTCATGGCCCAAGGACACCTACTACTCAATTATTTTTTATATCAAATTACAATTTCTAATGTTCTTTGCCTTCTATCTCTCACACAGCTTCCCTCATGCGTGCCTCACAGGTTGGTGTGTTTGCACCGACACTCGGGTTAGTTGCTCACAATTCTTTTCGCCATGCCATCTATTTTTCTTGCAATGTTGAAGCTGCCTCTGGTTCATCTTAGGGTGGAGAAGCTTAAGTTTCATAGTTCGTGGTGGTTCAAGATTTTCCAATTTATAGGCAGTTGAAAATAGACTTTAAAGAGTAAAAATTCATTATGTTACCATATGATATTTTATTTTCTACACATTTTTTTTTGTTGCTCAATGAATTTGTCCAATTTTTTTGAAATATATATCATACATTTATATATTTGTTGTTTACTTTGTTTTTTTTCCAGATCACTATGTTAATGTGACTTAATCACTATTTTGTATATTTGATTTTCCTATGCATCATCGCCATTACTAAGAATTTATCATCATATTTTTATATGATTTTTTCTACACATTAGTTTTTTTTTTTTATTGCTCAATGATTTTTTCCATCCTTCATATATTATGGATTTTTTTAAAAAAATATATCATATATTTCCTTTTTGCTTTGAATTTTTCTAGATCTTTGTGTTAATATGATTTAGTCACTATTTTGTGTATCTGATTTTGTTGTGAATCTCGGCATTGTTACAAAAATTAAAGGATTTATTGGTTTTTTACATACTTATGTAAATAGGATATTTTCTAGGAAATTATTTTTATTAACTTGAGATTTTCATATACAACTCAACGATTTTTTTTTTTGTTCTTAATAATCTTCAACATTCGAGAACAAACCACATCGTTGAATTTCTCTCATATTTTTATTGATTTCAAAAGTTGAATGGAGCCTCACCTCACACTATAGGTTGAAGTTGCAATTCATATTTTAGAAAATTACATTATGTGATAATTATAGATTATTTGCTTCCACTGCAAAATGCGACCAAAAACTGCCATTTTATTTAGTATACGCAATACTATCTAGATGTAGATTCTGATTTATTTATAGTTACAACTTACTTACCATGAAATTATTTCTTTTAATATCTATCTGCTGAAATTTAACAATGATTCCTTGTTGTGTTCAACTTGGATAGTGAAAGTTTGAAGGATGCAACCGTATGGATGGGAGAATGGAACTCAGGATTGTCATCACTATTTCCTGCAGTTTCAAAACAAATTTGACGTTAGAAAGCAAAAAGGATGATAATGTTATTTTTAATTTGTAAGAAATTACATATGCACTATGAAATAGAAAAGCAAGTGCTAACAAAGATGAAAATGAATAGGTGATTTGAGTCATTGTTGCTCTTATATATAAGCTATCATGTATAACTTGGTTATGTATTTGCTTGCAGTAAAATTGATTGACACGGTGACATCAGAAGGGAGGGGGGGGGGGGGGAATGGGTTATTTGCTACAGTGCTCTACTATTCCCTTTTAGTATATTAAGTAGATATATATAAATTATAGTCAAATATCACATATTATTTTATAAATTTAATTTAAATTAGAAAATTAACAGACATAGCTGTTAACATTTAAGATGTGGGTACATCATTTCTATTTTTTTATTTAGTATTTTTTATTTTATGCTAAAATACATAAAATGTGAGTGTATCGGTTTGAATTTTCACATTATTTAAAGTTAATATTATTTATATATTAAAAAATATAAAACATGGGAATCTTTTTATTTTATTGAGATTATGATTTATTAAGTTATGTTAAAAATATAAAGTGCATATTAGGTTGAAAACATATACCCTTTATCATATCTATCAATCACATAACATTATATATAATATTTACACCTATATGTGATATATATTGGTTTACTAAAATCAAATGCTTGATATAGTTATACTTTCTTAACAATACTTAAATCTAATAATTTTTTGCAACACACTAGTGAAATACTTGTTGGTCCCGGTTTTTCAGAGTATATACGTTACGCAGCGGAAATAAAGTTAATTGTTTTTTTGCACGCTACTTACACACAGCTGACAACTGGCAACTGGTCAGCTGGTGCTGGTTACTCAGTACGCAGCTGACAACTGGTCAGCTGGTGATTTAATACTTAGAATATTTTAGCCTTGTTTGCACAATTATATATCAGTTTCAGGATATACTCCAGCACTTGAGTGCTGGGTTTAAAATATGAATGAAATGCAGAAAGCTGATAAATAACAAAGGATTTTATAGTGGTTCGATCAATCGATCTACGTCCACTCTCCAGTCGAAGCACTGGAAATTCCACTAAGAGTAATCAGGTACAGGTGTCCTACGATCTATCTCTAGCTGGTGAATGCCTCGTCCACCAGTTCACTAGATCAACCGCTCCCGGTCCTGGATCCTTCTTCAACTCTTCACAGCTGATGGAGTGCGAGCACGTCACTTCAACCTCCACAGCTAGCTGGGTGTTTTAGTTCTCCCAAGAACGTAACGGTCTCTACGGCAGAATGCCCGTAATAACTCGAGTGCTGGTGAGCACAGGAGCTGCTGTGAACTCTCTCGAAGGAGAAAGAACACCAAGTGAGATCTTTAACTTACAAGCTTAAAGCTTGAAGTCTCGTGCTTGATAAATCAACACACGGAAAGCTTTATGAAAAGCCTCGAAAGTACTTTATGCGTCTTTGCAATAATTTCAGTTCTTTCGGTGGTTGAGCAGATGAGTAGAGTCGTGGAATCAATCGCTCGTGGAATCTAATGTTTGAATGTTGGTGGTTGCGACGTATTTATAGCCGCAGGAACCGATTCAAACTTTCTAGCCGTTTGGACGCATCCGGAAAGGTGTCAGACCTCGGATGTCCTTCTGACGGCGGCAGGTATGTTTTTCCGGAAGGAACCATACCTTTGACCGCTTTATCTGACACAGATCTCTTTGTGTCAGAACGGCTCTTTCTGTCAGTCCGAGGAATAAGACTGGCGTCTTGTGATTGATAGACTTTAAGTTATCCTTCCTTAAAGTCATCCTTTGTCAGTTGATTCCTCAGAGAATCTTCTTCTTGTCTCTACGGCGCTGGGAGAGAGAATCTGGAATTCTGCTGGTAACATCTGACTGGTAGAACATACTGGTGATCTTGTGCTGGCAGTCTTTGCTGGTGACTTGCCCTGGCATCATCAAAGTCTACCAAAAGTCTGGATGTTAACTCTTTTCGGAATCTCCCATGACTGGTGAAATCACCGCTGGTGAATAGTGTAAGAACACGTATTCTCCTGGTAAGGTTTGTCAGCCGACTGCTGATAAACCCCTTCCCAACTGGTGAACAGTAGCCAGCGCGAGTCTTTGTCAGCCGCCTGCTGATGAAACTTTTCCCAACTGGTGAACAGTAGCCAGTGGTAAGCGTTACTCATGCTGGTGAACAGTGTCAGCATGAGTCTTGATCAGCTGCGACTTACAACTCAAAAGACCTAAACAGGACTTTACATTTAAGACTAGAGCTATGTAGAGACAACTGACGCTGGTAGGACTTAGGATTTGATCCACCAAAACTATAATCTAAACAAGTAAGCTACTGGGGGAGGAAACCTTAGACAGATTTCCCAACAATACTAATTTCTAAATAAATTAAATAGAGCAGACTACAATAAGTGTTCCTGTTTTATTATTATTTTTTTATTTATTTAATCGCATAAAAATCGTTTACTACAACAAATATAAATTTAACTTTGTATATTTATTATTTGAGAATGAACTCCACGTTCTAAATCCTCCCCCACAAACACACACACACGAAAGTCACCAGAAACATGAGTTGACCATGCAAACTTAATTTATATACACAAAAAACATAAAGTTCAACAAACATATTTCATTTTCTTCTAAAATGTTTATATTCTGAGTATTTCTTTTATTTCACGAATTTTCTTTGAATCTACATAAAATCATGATGATAAATTCTTTGTGGATCCAATTCATCCATTTTCAAGTCCTGCCTGAAATAAAATCATTATGGAAACATTCTTACGTTGTAGCAAAAAGATTAATTTATGTAACTAAATTGTTCAAAAAATCTTTATATTCTCTTTAGGAGTTTTATCAATTCAGAACCCGAAATATAGTGTGATTATCAATTCAGGATCCGAAAGATCATACAATTCACAGGCCCTGGATTGACAAATCATCTTTCGGGTTCTAAATCGATAATTAAACTATCTTTTGGGACCTCAATCGACAATTCTAAAAAAATACAGTATTTTTTATTTATATTCTATTTAATAACTTCGTACAACGCACAAGTGAAATACTAATAGTTTATTATATTCGAGTAGATTATGTGCATTTACATCCCTAGAAATTAGCATTAGCAGGGATTTATTTTAAATAAATAAATTTCTTAGTACTTTATAGTCTTCAATTTTACTAGAATTATATCCGTTGCATGCAACTGTTTTATAATTTTTTTAAGTTTTGATATAAAAGAATATAATTTATTTTAAATTTATATTTTATCCAAATAAATTTAGTATTATATTTATTTTACATATATTGAAAAAAATATTTTATTATTGTATAAATAATACTCCCTCCGTCCCATGGAAATTGTCCCCATGGGATTTGGCACAATAACCAATGTAGTAGAGATAGATAATATTAATATTTTATTAGTGAATGTGTATTAACTTTCTATTTTAGGTAAGAGGACAATTTGTGTGGGACGGACGAAAAATGAAAGAAGGACAATTCGTGTGGGACGGAGGGAGTACTAAATAAGGATACTTATAAACTATTAATTATATTCATCAAACAAATAAGCAAAAAATATTTTTCAATTGAAAATTAATATATTATAAATTGCTTTTATAACATATATTGATATATTAAATTCTTGTTTTTATTAATAGCATGACTTTGACATCTTTTTACACATATTAATTATTGTAATTTATAATAGTTGAGCTTATATATATTTAATTCATACATATTATCTCATATCTAGATAATCACCAAGCTTCCATTATCCAAATTGCATATTTTTAAAGAAATTTTATAAATCATAAACTTGGTAATTTTCAAAACTTGAATTTGCGCGCAAAAAAATTATAATTATTTTGAAATTTTGGAATATGGGTGAATGGGCACAATAAATAAAAACTTTGTACGAAATATGATTCTCACAACAAATGAACAAAGAATTGCAAAACATTCATAAATTTATTTAATAATTCTTTATAAGAATGAACACGGTTTTCAAAAAAATTGGAGGCAAATTTGTGGAACTCATTTAGTATATAACTCTAGATTAACACCCGCGAGTTGCGCGAACAAATATTTTTTTAAAATAATATACAAATATTCTAATTCAAAATAATAATAAATGATAATATTACTTTGTTGAATAGTAACTTATGTTTCTATTTTATATAATTCATTTTCAATAAAGATATTATAGTAGTCTGCTTAAAATAGTACTAAGTACTTATTATATAAAAATATAATAAGAAAAACACTAAAATTGTCTAATAAGTTTTCCCCACATATATTTTATTCAAATTTATACTCAAAATAAAGATATTTGCATTCACATAGCATTTGTTAATTTTACAAAAATAACATAGTGCTTACAAAATTATAAGTTAACTAACAATATTTATCTATATTTATAATTTAATTTCTAAGTTTGTTAATTTAACCAACTTAATAACTAGCATTTATAAAATTAAAAATATCAGGTTAATTTTATAAAATTAAATAGATATTATAAACTAAAATTCACAATATGAATTTTAATATATAGATTGCATTGCAAATTAACATATTTGTTTTGTTGTTCTTCCAAAAAAAAAATTGCAATTTAGAAATTTTAAAGTTGATTTTTCATATGATTCTACTTATGTAAAGTTTAACAATCTTATAATTAAATTAAATCATTTCAAAATATAAATTTATGAAATTATTTTTTTAATAAATAATATTTAAACATTTTCCCATAAGAACCATCACATGCGATATTAAAGAAGTAATTCAAAATATTATTTTTAGATATTAAAAAATGCAGAGTCTTTTGTAATTGTAATTTTTTTAACATGTATACATTTTTAATATATTATATAGAATGAATACTCTAGTTTATTTAATATTAATACACCTTTTTCAATAATTTTGGAAGAAAAACATAAAATTCTTTTAGTATATTTCTAGATCTATATTTGCTCTATGCGCGAATATTATGCATAATATCTTAGGATATAATATTGGGTCTTGTCGAGCTCCGGTTTACATTTTTCCTTGGGCTCATCTCTTTACACAGTATATAAGACAGCAAAGTAGGCCACATTCAATAAAATAACCCATCATATAACGGGCCTGCAAAAACTATACAAATATAAGAAAAGACAAACCCCACCCCCCACAACCCCCCCCCCCCTTTTTTTTTCTCTTGTACCTGCATAGTGAGATTTAGCCCAATGGTTTACAATTAATTTTATAAAAACTGAAACGCAATAATTACGGGGTGGTTGGTAGGTTTTGGAAGGAGAGAATGAAATGATTCCGAAACCCACTGTTTGGTTAAAGGGTATGAGAATGAAAAAATGAGAATGATACCAAATACTTGGGAATCACCAAAACCCTCCAAAATAGTGGGTTTCATTTTCATTCTCATACCTCATTACCAAAATTATTTATTTCATACTATTTTATAATTATTTTCTTATTTATTTATTTTTATAATATTACTCTAAAATATTTTGATAATTATATTATTTTATAATATTATATATTATTATAATTATATAGTATTATTCTTTTTAATATATTAAAATAATAATATTATTATATTAATCAAATATTTTTATCTTAATTTTATATTTTATAAATTAAATAAGAATATAAATATATTATTTATTTATTTTAATATGATTATATTTTCTTAATATTTTATTATTAAATTAATTATTTATTTCTTATTTTTTTAATTCATTTTATTTTTAATTATTTTCTTAATTATTTAGTTTTTCTTTTTTATAATATTTTTGATAATTATTATTTATAATATTATATGTTTTTATAATTATATATTATTCTTTTTAATATATTATAATAATATTATTATTATAAAATCAATCATTTATTGTGTATCTTAATTTTATATTTTATAAAACAAATAAGAAGATAAATAGATTATTTATTTATTTTAATATGATTTTATTTTGTTATTTTTTATTATTAAAATAATTATTATTTGTATAACAATTTAATTATTTTATAAACCTATAAACTTAAAAAATAAATTATGAGAATTGAAAATGATTCCCAAAAATCAAACACATACTCATTCCCTCTACTATCAAACCCATAGTGATTCCCGACAGTTAAACCAAATGTCCCCTTACTATTTTAAATAACAACATATAATGCCTAATTGATAAAGACAATGAGCATTCAAATTTTAAACCCTGATAACAATCATATTCATATCGATAATATATATCGACATTGAGCGAGTTATTTAAATAACACCCCGGCTGGAATAGAGGATATATCATATATATAATGAAGTTGATTTATCAGAAAACTATTTGTGTAGTTAATTAATAGCTGATAATTAGATGTGTCAATTAAAGTCAAAAAGTGTGTTGAATTTCAGAAATATAAATTCGTGAAACTTACTTAATTAGTTGCTATCATCAGTTTATAGTGAGCACATGCAGACCCAGAAACCATGTGCTTTGCTTATTTGGTCCCATATGCATATACATCCAAATCATTCATTATTAATTTCAACTGCCATTTAAATAAGGTTGTTGCCGCCCTTGTCTAATTACTCACTAGCTTTACCACTCACTCACCCAAAATTTTATCTGTAAACCCTTTTAATTATTAATCAAATATTTCCAGACATTCACTGATTACTATTTCTTTTTGTAAAGAAATTAGAACTCAGAATCTATATTTAATCACATCCAAAGAGATGCATAGAAATTAATCTAATTCATATATGTACATCAACATGAGTAATTCTTTAATAGGCACATGAACATCTCAAATTCAAATGCAGATCCTGATATGCCACGTACATTTACACATTGTACAGTAATAATTATAACGTGTGTGGGACTTGGGAGTTTATATGAATACATCATGTTTTAGCAGCGGGAGCCCTTCCGGCAGGAGAGGGCTCCGGCGGCGGCCGTGATGGGGCCAACTAGGGTTGAGGGTCGGGCTCCTAAGCTGGACGCCCTGGCGTAACTCGATGAGGCACCCTGGCCGGAAGGGGTAAAAAAGGCACCATTTAGCATTAGGTCTCCCTCTGATCTCCAATGCCAATTCTTCCACTCACTTTCAGGTGCATCCTCATATTTCGTCACCTATATGTATAACATTCATCATATATATGCATATAATATATAGAGAGAGTGTATGTGTCTAATATTACAAAAATAATAATAATAATAATAAAAAATCACCTCTTTGTTGAATCGATCATTAGGGGCAAGAAATCTATTGCCTTGGCTATTGATGGTGGGGGCAGCACTCCCTCCAATCGCATACATCTCCCAATGAGAGTAGTCGTTGTTCACCACGTGGAAGTAGCCATGTCTACATCTGAATGCAATACCACCAACATTAAATTTTATAATTTTCACATCAACACAAGAATATTAATGCAAATTAAATAATTGAATAATTTACTAAACCTGGGCATTCTTTGCACAAGGCCTTCACCAAAGTGATTAAACGCAATGGTAACTTGCATGCCCTTATCGAGAGTATAGGTATCACTGTGGCCCAGAAGCATGACTTTATTGTGATGAGTCATATAATTATTTGAGATGGTAATAGCTGTGGACCCATGAATGGCATCAATGAGGCCATCGTTGCAGTTAGAGAGGGAGCAGTGATCCACCCACACATGGCTCCCACCAAAGATGGACACGCCGTCGCCGTCCGATATGGTCCTCCACCCGAAGTGCCGTGGGGAGCTTCGTACGTTAGCATTCCCACCCTGCTTACAGTCATGTATGTGAACTCCATGGATAATGATGTTGGTCACATACTGTATGGTGATGCATGGACCATTCGCAATGTGCACGCTAGAGCCTCTGCCGTCGATGGTCTTGAACGAGTTCATGATCAGCTCCTCCTTCAACTGAATCACCATTTCACGTTCAAATATGATCCACAACGGCTCGTCTTGAACAACCGCGTAACGAAGCGTCCCTGGCTTAGGGTTGACGGGATCGTCGTCTTTGGAATCCGTCACCACGTAGATTTTGCCATCTCTGCCGCCGATGGCGTTCTTCCCGAACCCAATGCCGCAGTCGGCTAACTTCTGGCGGTTCTCCTCCCAGTCCGGGTCGCACCGCCAGCAGTCGTCGATTGGATTGCCTGTATTGCACGACAAGAAACCCAACTTCCTCCTTGAAGCATTCAACTTCCTATAAACATATGCATTGCACAAAATTATATAGGTATATATATACAAATAGAACAGTTGATCAGATGCAATATTTCGATTTTTTTTATTTAAAAAAAAGTTGAGTAATTTAATCGTACGTTCACAGATGTAGTGTTGTAGATACCTATGTAATTGTTGGACGACAAAGTCAGGATGTTGTAGGGTTGGGATGGAGGCATGGAGGGATGGGAATAGAAAACATAATGTGAGTACGAGGGATGGGAAAAGTGAAGGGAATCGGAATGCCATTGCCTAGAGCTAGCTAGAAGAGATGTTAGGTTGGGGAGAAGAGTGAGAGTGCTGAGGGGGTTATAAAGGGGATAAAGCTGGTCTCATCAGGCCACGTGTAGGTGATAGTCACCGCTTTGTTTGGTCGTTAATTTAAAAAGATCGATGCTTATTTCTCATTCTGTAATATTAGTACCGTTACTGGGGCCCGGTTGTTGCCCCTAATCCAGCTACTCTCCATGCATATATGGAAAAAACTTGATTAAAAGGTAAATTTTGCAGGATAGTGATGTTCAATGAAGGAAAATTATGGGCTGTGAATTTGTTCATACATACTATACTAGCTTATTTTAAATCTAAGAAAATAGAATCATTGGATTGCATGTCTGTTCATTTTTCTTTCTCGGTCGAGTATAAATTCAAAGAAGACGTACGTAGCCTGTAAATAGATCAAAGAAATTTATAAATATAATGTTAATTAGTAACGTATGTATAGATTTATAGTATATTTGTATCTCAAAGATAGAAGGGATCATTTGAAATCTTAATTTCCAACAGTTAAACGTGATAAACTACGGGTGAGATTAATGAATAATTGACATTTGAACATGAAAGATCATATATGTATAGTAAAAACTATAAGGGAAGGTCTTGGGTTAGGCAGGCCTAAACGATTTAGGCGGGTTTTATCCATTAACCCAAACCCAAACCCATATAATATACCCTATTTGGGATGGGTGAACCCATTTGGATAGGATAAAACCCGCCTAAACCGTTTAGGCCTGCCTAACGCAAGTTTTTGCCAAACTATAAATATTAGTTGAAGAGGTGTATGAATAAAATGGAAAAAAAAAAAATAAAAAACAAGCGAAGGCATAAATAATCATGTAATATACGAGCTCCAACTCTATATCAAACTTCATACTCATGACCAAGACTCGAGAATCTTCTTGTCATTCTTTGTGTTAAAACTAATATTAACATGCATATTATTAAGGTTTGAACACAAAAATCTCTCAAAACACATTTGTTAAGATATATAACTCAACATTTTTTTTTCTCATGCATAAGCATCAATTTATATAATTGAAATATAAATGAAACAATTTTCATATCGCCTTTATATTTTTTTTAAAGAAATAGGGTTAATTATTTATCTTGTTGAAGTACTGTCTCTTAAGAAAAAGAAGTCTTGTTGAGGTGAGTGGCGACCCGAAAGCTACATCCCCACATGGGGATTTGCACCTCGTTCTACTCTTGAACCAATGTTAATTAGCCTTTCAATATTTCTTTAAGAAATTTTGATAGCTAGCCTTTATTAATTTTGACTCATTTATATACGCTACCCTACATAATAAGTCGTTTACTGGTATATTCTTGATATATATATATTCTCACAACTTTATGCTTAGCTATATATTATTAATTGTATTCAGTTAATGTGATTGCGAATACAGATAATTAACAAAGAAAATATCGGTTAGGATATTTTCTATATCCGAGAGTATACACTACTAGAAATTATGTCTGTCATGACAGCATAAAATGTTGTTAAACAAAGGCTATCCTGACACATATAGCTATCCCAACAGTCAGGTATGCTGTTGTCCCAAAAGGTGTCACAATAGGGTGGGCTCCTATAATCACACTGGTGTGTGTCATTATAATCCAATCAATTTTCACAGATATACCTGTCAGGAAAATCCAAGTAAAGTGATAGAGAACGCTGTCATTATAAACCTACCACTTCTCACAAATATTCCTGTTAGGAAAATAAATCTAATGTAATATGATTCGCTGTGAGCACAAATAACTGAATTCACAAGTTTGCATGTTGGGAAAAATCATGTACATCACATGTTTGTCCGTTGTGAAAATTGATCTAAGGTGACACATGCCACTGTAAGTAAAAATTATTCACTTAACATATTTAGGTATCGGAAAAATTAATATAATCTAACAACCTTTATTGCAAGGGAAAATAATCTTTCCTAACACCATGTGGTGTAAATAAATATATTTAAACCTATTTATGAATCTATTAAGAAAAGTCTTTATGCTGACACTAACAGTGTCATTAAAACCCATGTTAATCAAATGCAGTGTATACATTTATACTCAATCTAAACATCAATAAATAAAAAATAATCGATTCAAAAATGACTTTCAATAACATTTAATATAAATATATTTAATAAAAAATTAAAGTTTTCATTCCAAACTAAAAGATAGAAACCAATTCACATAGTTTAACAAAAGAGTCATCATCAACTTGCCTAGCTCATTAAAGTTAATGCCAATACAAGAAGAAATTATCACTTACGATTTAATCGAAACCTACTACTAAACAAACTAAATTGTATTTGACATTACGTAAAAAAACAACTATCTTCTTCAATCCTCGGTATAGACCGACATCTGCATAGAAAAAAGCGAAGAAAAATTACAATCCATAAAAGTTAAAATAAGATAAAAAATTTAGGAATAAGAGAATAACTTGATTGAATTAAAATTTAAAGTACATGACTTTTACTTACCAAATGCTCAGGCCAAGCAATATTAGCTCCAAGTGCATCTAGAATGGTTTCTAATGGATAATATGGTCGAACCAAGCGCTCATCGCCATCAATTGCTGCTTTTATTTCCACCTCAAACCAATTCGGCCCCAACTGACATCCATGA